>CAUYSK010060451.1:0-204965 GCA_963575035.1 Avahi laniger
AAAAAAATAAAAAAAAAATAACCCAAGAAATTAATTATATATCTTGTGATCGAGCGCGTGCGGGCGGGCGGGCGGGGGGGCGGCAGGAAGGAAGGAAGGAAGGAAGGAAGGAAGGAAGGAAGAAATGAAAAGGTAAGTGCTGAATATTTACAGCAGTCAGATGAAGATGGTCCTCTATGGGGGCCATCCTGCAGGCAAGGCAAGTGGTTTTTCTTGGAAATGTTCTTGGGAATTAAGTAGCTTCAGAAGTTCTCTAGTATAAAGAGATATCTATAAGGTAGTCACAGATAAATTACAGATTATTTTTCACAAGATCTAAGACAGAAATAAAGAGATGAGACCTAAAAGCAAATAAAACAAAACATCAAATGATATATTACAGAAAGATTTTTGTACTATCTTAGTGGTAAGGTGTGAAACTGGGAGACTGAGACCATATAATTAGAGTTCTTCACCATTTCACTTTCTAATTATTCTACAAACCAGTGAAACATTACCAATGGAGCTATTTACTCACCTAAGCATGGCCGAAAGTTCATAGACTTAGCAAGACCTGATGAAAACAGGCCTGTTACATAAAGAGAAAATGTCTTTCTTTTACATACACATCTCCAAAGTCCCAAAATAATATTCAACTCAACAAGTATTTGAGTATACTAACTAACTAGCACTGTGTCAGGCACTGTGAAGAAAGACAAAAAAGGCAGATTTCTGAGGAGCTCTAATGTAAAGACACAAAATATATTAAAAACAACAGCAGTAACTAGAGAGTGATTCTAATACAGGATATGGTGGGTGGGTTGAAGAAGTAGAGTTAGTGACAGAGAAAATGGAGTGGTTATAATGAAGCCAGTTGACCAAAAGTCTTCAAAGTCACACTAAAAAGTCTCATTTAAACCCATAGAAAGCTATTTTATCCTGATTATACCTTCCTAAAAAAATCCTTAGATTTATTCATTATGCTCACCTTGAATCACCTTGAGTAATTCTTGATCAATCAGCCTTAACATAAGTAATGTCAAATCTGGATACACTAATGGTCTATCTAGTTATACCAAGAAATGTTTTGTAGAACTTTAAGGCTGATTTCTATGACATCACCTCAAATAATTAAGAACATACCCCAAATATCCCCCAACAGTCCTTAATAAACCCTTAGTGATCTACCCACAGTTTAGACCATCACTTGGGGCAATGAGTTGAATTACTGTTCCCCCCAAAAAATAATTTTTCAAGCATTAAAAGATACCTAATAGTGAACATTGTATCTGGCACAGTAGGCTATTTATTGAACTGAATTGTTAAATTATACCAACATATTAACCATACTCATCTCTCTCATGGTTTGGTAGACTTTGATCATATTCCTCCCTCAATCTCTTTCTCTCCAGACTAAAAAAAAAAAAAAAAAAAAAAAAACTAGAAAATCCCACCAACCTTTTGATCAATTTAATTGGGTTTCTGGGGACTTTTATCAGCTGTTTGGTTTTTCTTGAGGAGCAGCCACCAGAATTTCCTATCTGATTGCAGAGGCAAATACACTTTTGATCTTTTCCATGGAAAACATGAGGGTTTTGTTTTATTGTTTTTGACACCCTTATTGACCATGGTCACCATATTCTTGGCCTTTGAGGACCACAATCATGACTAGAACATCAGTAAAGAATGATTAACAGTGATTTTTTGTATTTTCACTCTGATATTGTATTGTTAATATATTGTCTAATTCAGACACTAATGAGATGTCCCTGGCCCTTGAGATCGTCTCCATCAAGTATCCAGATAAGTCTATAGCCACTTGGCTGCTCCAGCTGAAGGATGTAGTTATGATTCCAGAAGGTCTGATATGACCCTCTCACTTTTTATCATCAGCAACTGTGTCCCCTCTGGGGAGACTTTTCTATTATAACATTTCCCTTGAAGGGCTTTGCTGATCTCTCTTCTATGTATCCTGACCACCCTAACTTCCTTCTGTATTGTGTTTAAAAAGTTTTTTAATTGAGATGATATACACACATCTACAGTGATTTCTAGATCCGTTTCTTGAGTCATAACTGAGAGCCCAGAGCCCATCATTTCATAAGCATGGATAGGTTTACTCTGCCTACCTGCATGATCTATCTTCCCACAGTTTGTTCTCATCAGCTTGCCTTCACTCCTTGCAGATAAATTGGTGAGAAACCTGAACGTACTGCCCATTGAAGGGTGCATATTTTTATCTTTCTTCCTCTACATCCAAGATTAGCTGTAATGGCAGCTGTTTGTGTCGAAAAACTAAAATATAAAAATATGACCTACGTGGCCAAATCCCACGAGACTGTTTACTTCCTTATTTATGAATCAGAATCTGTCAGCACAACATAGAATTTTGACTGTCAGCAGATATTGCAATTAAATGTCCCTGCAAAGCCAGCAGAGGGTGCACCAGGGCACAAGAAATTTTACCCAAGCTGTAGCAGTATTAATTTAACTTTAATAGCCAATCAACTTTTCCTTTTTAAAAATTTTACTGTATATTAAAACTAAGATCATTAAGATAAAGTTAAGTTGAATCTCGGCTAAAATTCCTTCAAAGTGTACTCCAAGTCTTCTGAAAGCGAAGTTCAGGAAGAACAAGGAACATATGTTTAAACCGTCTGGTCAAAATGTAGGTGAAACAGAACAAAATGATGCAGCTCTGCACTCTTTTCTTTGTAAAAATTCTACTATGGAACTCCACCCCACTCCTCTAGAAACCCCCAGGAGATAGTATGCTATGGGGGAATGGACACTGAACTCGGAGTTAAAAGAGTGACTTCCATCCTAGTTTTAACTTTAGTTGTATGATCCTGGGCAAGTCATTCCCCCTCAGGGCCTATGTCTTTTGCAAGGGAATCAAACAAAATAGACTCATTGGCCCCTCTTAACTCTAATAAACTCTGATTCCAGTTGATGTCAACAAATATAAAGAGCCAGTATCCTTGCTTCTACTGCTCAAAAAGACTAAAACAGAAAGAATAAAGGATGGAAGACAGGAAGCTGTGTTTAAACGTAGACAGAACTATTTTAGTGCCACGCAAAGGGCAGGCAACATTACAGAGCTGCAAGAGTCTCATGCCATCACAGAAGCCCTAGAGTACAGCTGTCCTGCTAATCCTCAGTCTATAAACATGGCTCTGTCCATCCTGAATGCCAAAAAGTCTTGGCCACCATGTAACTAAGGAAGTCTAATTCCTTCATCTTCTCACAGAATATCAATGTTCAGCTGTCTAATATTCCTACCGGGCATGGGTTGGGGTACAGATAAATAAAGGAGCCAGAATCCTAGTTAATTATCGTTTAGCTACAGTGTTTAAAGTTTCAAGTATGAGAAGCATGTCTGCTGATTCTCTTCTTTGATAAGCTGTTATATAAATTGGAGTGTGCTAGCAAGATATTTTAAGATTCAGGGCAACTTCACAATGCACATTGTAAAAGAAAGTGTCAGTCCTAACATTACAATATTATCATGAATGTGACATCTCTATCAAGTGTACAACTTTGGATGGGAGGTCAAAGTAGCAAAACAAGGTTTACAGAGTTGTGACAATGACTCTAGATGTGGTAGTAAATACAGAAGGCCTGGGTCCCTCACCTCAAGGAACTTATCTGCACAATTTGCTCTCTTCCCCAAAAGGTACAAATTCACTATTTTTCTTTAACTACCTCAAAAGGATTCTTAGAGGCTTCTCCTAAGTTTCACATACAAGACAGAAAATGGCAATTAAGGCAATACTTACGTTAAGTGCACTAAATTTACCTGAATAAAGAGCTAGAAAACAAACACCAAAGCTAATGGTTTGCTAATAAGGCACAAACATCATAAAGATTGCAAAAATAACTGCTCCTGGGAGACTCCTCCTGATTATTCCATTGGCAGATTCCTGTTCTCAAGCTAGCAGTAGTAAAAACGCTGCACACCCATCCTTCCCACAGCATCCCCCTCCAAAAAAAAGAGTCAGAACTGGCATGCAAAGGGTGAGTTTTATTTCCATAGATTTTTTTAAATTGCTGTTCAGAAGTTGTCTAGCAAGACGGCATATTTCTACCAGAATTCCTCAGGGGCGCTGATCCTCAGTAGAACACCGAGGACAATCAGTCTCAAATTGCAGGTAAGTGTGAACAAGCCCATGTTCTGGTCAGCATACAAGGACCCCGCGCTAAAAATACGGTTTAAAGTTGTTTCAACGGGCGTGGGGCAATTATTACAGCTGTTTACAGCTCCAACTCCAAAGGAGAGCCTGCTAGTGCTGGCATCAGCTCTGGACACGAAAAAACAAGCACCGCGGGCACACAACCTCACCAGCAGCAGAAGGGCCAAGCAGCTCGCCGTTAGTCGGCCAGGGGGGCAGCGCAGGCACCTCCTCTCCCCGCCCCGGGCGGGAGCGTCGCCAACTTTTTCCGAGGCATCCTGCAGCCAGGGGCGGCGGGTGCGGGTAGCGTCTCCAAGTCAAGGGGTCCTGAGAGAGTCTGGGTAAGCTGGGCCAGGGACCTAGGGCAACCTGCCCCGGGCAACCTTCTCCCCTGTTCGCCTGCCCCCTCCCTGGTGCTGCCCTCTAACTTGGCTCGAGGTGGCAGAATGCTTCCAGGCCCCTGTGGTGGAAGGCCCTCGCCCTACCCACAAGGGGAGGGGGCCTCCGCCGCCGCCCCTACTAGCTGACTCACCTGGTGCCGGTCCTGAGAGTCAGGCGGGAGTGTGGCTTCTCCCGGTTCCAACGGCTGCTGCTGAGGTGACGGCTGCCCAAGGTGGCGGATGATGGGACCGTCAGGGTCGAGGCCCCCAGGGCTGCTCAGGGTGCCAGAGGTGCCAGGGGTGCCCGGGCCGCCTAGGCGGGACTCGGCTCCCCGTTCCCGCCGCAACTCAGAGCGCAACTCTAGGTAGCAGCACAACGTCAGCAGGTGGAGGGCCAGCGAGAGGCCAAAGAATCCCAGGAAGAGCCGGCAGCTGTTCCCTTCGCCTGCCCGGGCAGGGGCCCCGCGACAGCCGCAGCCCTGGCTCCCCCGCTCCCGCGGCGCTGCCGCGGGCAGGGGTTCCCTGCGTTCCATCTCGGGGTAGCCCATGGCCTCCGGAGACACCTACTCTCTGAGGCCCGGGAGCCGCTGCGTCTGCCTCAGCCGTTCACGACCTCTGACAGGCAGCTACTGTCCTGCCATCGGCTGGGGGCTGCAGGGACCCGTTCCTGAGCGACGGTGGCTGGGCGGGACGGAGCAAGGAGCAGCCGCATGTGCAGCTCCACTCCGAGGGGTGGGAAAGCGAGGAGGAGGGCGGGAGAGAGGGGCGGCTCGGCCCGCCGAGGGAATGAGGGAGGAGGTCCTGGCCGACCCCGCCCCATCCCTCAAGCGGCTGCCGGGACGCCCAACCACCCAGCCGTCAAGCCTCGGCGCCCCGCCCCCTGCCGTTCCGCCCGGGCCTCCAGCCGCGGGGCGGGGCCTGGGGGCGTGAGGGTTGGCCTCTGCCTGGCCGCCCCACCCAGCTCTTCCCGCTTGCCCCATTCCAGTTGGTGACTGCCGCTGCCGTTCATCCGTGGACTCCGCCCCAATTTAACCCTTCAGCGCCAGTACGGGGGAGGAAAGGAGGGGGAGGGAGGCTGAGTAGAATTTGGGAACCTTGGAAAGAAAGTAGAGCAAAGAAAAGGAGGCAGAAACTAGCATTAATAGAAATGTTTGCAATTAACTGCAGTTGTTAATAACATCATCCAGTACTTATCTGTTGCTTTCAATCTTCAAAGCGTTTAACAGACGTTAAACTAATTAAAACAGCTCTGGATTTGGAATGAAACCATGCCTGCTGTGTTTGCAATCCAATGGCTCACCAGAAGAGAAGGAGACCCAGGAGCCTGGGAACCAAAGGAACTGGGAACGGGCTGGGACTCAAGCAGCCTCACTCCAGGAGTGAGTCTGGGGACTCAATCTAAGGGAAGGAGAAGCCTTCCCAGTTCTGTGTCAAGCAGAACTGAAATGATATTGCTCCATGAAGAGTAAAAGAGTGTCCTAAGATTTCTTGATATATTAATTAATTTGACAAATATGTATTGATCTCTTTACAATGCAGAAAGTGCTGTATGAAAAAATCCACAGCCAGAATAGTTTCTCCTCTTCCATTGCAGCAGGAGTTTTGATTGATGAACATGCGTCTTCAATGAGCAAATGGGGAAACTGAGGGCCAAAATGAGGTGGATTTTTACAAGGGTGGTCCACAAAATGGCCAGACACTACTGGCATCTCTGTTTGCAGGCAACTGTTCTGGCCCCTCCACCCCTCCCATCCTTCCCCTGGAGTACTCCCTGGGGGAAGTTCAACAAGTCAGCCAAATGTTCCAGATGTACACTGCTGCAACTGCAGCATCTTCAACAGCTGCACCAATCAGAAATAGGTTCAGAGCAAAAAACAAAAAAAAGTGGCAAATGGCAGAACAATAGACCCTGAAATGAAGGATGGAAAGGATTAGTCAAATCAAAAGTCATAATTGACAAGAGTTATTAGTCTGAGATTATAGAAAGCTAAATGACCATAGCAGGGGAAACATGTATGCTTCTTAGCCACTATGCACTCTCATTCCCACATTATTAATTGAAATATAAATAATAAGCTATTTTATTGACTTGCAACAGACATCTTGAGTGCCACCAAGGAGGCTCAGGGATGCCCGGGAGCACTTACAGGTAGGCCTAAGACCTAGGGTGGTAGAAGAGAAGAAAAACAAAGAGGGAAATAGAAAAGAAGACAAAAGAAGAGAAACAACAAAACAAAATCAAAAGCATATGGCGGGAGGTCAGTTCAGAGAGCACAGAGGTCATAAGCCTTAAATAAATTAGTCACGGACAACTTTTCTTCCATACACTTTGCGAAAGGTCTCAGTGCTTCAAAAATATATTTGTGTCCTCCCTTTAGCCCCCACCCATGAAATATAAAGTTTGTAAAAAATATCATCATACAGATAAGAAAAAAATGCATTTAACAGCTGCTCTCAGGTCCTGCTTGTCCAGTCCAGAAATTCTAGATGCTAGGAAAACTGCCAGGCTGATTTACCTTAATTATCACAGCCCAGGATTATTGGAAAGAATGCTACACCAGGAGTCAGGAAACCTCACCCTGCCACTAGTTTACTGGGTCACTCTGAACAAGTCACTGTGATTTTGAGGGGCCTTACTTTCGCCAACTGTAAAATGAGAAGTTTGAACTTTAACAGCTATTACATTGTGTTTTATCTGTGTTATCGCTGGTTATGTTGACTTTGTTGCATACACAGTTTAAAGAGGCTGCCTCTTCCTCCTCCAAAATGAAAAGGGAACAAATGACAGCCATCTCCTGGTGGTGGTGGTGATGCTGAGGGGCCATAATGGTCTCAGCTTACCATGTTTTACTAGGCTTTAACAACTTGACTGAGACCCTGGTTTGCACCATTGGCCTCAGAAGCCCTGAGAATTGCATTTGTCCTAGAACCTCACTTTGTTCCCCAGAGGAAGAACATATGTCTTCATATGCGGTAGAAATATTGGAACGGGGTAATCTAGTGAGGAATGTGTGTGGGTTTGTGGGGTTTTTTTTTAAGTGTTTTAAAGTGTTGCTTCAGTTAGCTAGAAGCTTCTATAAGTACCCGATACCCTACAGCACAGGTCTCAAAATGACAGCCTGCAGGCCACATCCAGCAAATAGATGTGTTGTGTTTGGTGCAGTATTGACTAAAACTTTGAATTAAAAAAAAATCAGTTGCCAGCATTTGGAAATCTGGAGATTTCACATTTTTAAAAATTCAAATTTCCTGCTTTTGTATTAAAAAATCAGAAGACTTGCTAACACTGTATCCACATTCTCATATGGCGGCATTCAGTTAGAACTGTCCCCTTGAAACAAGCATGAACAGTCAAGTTCCACACGGTTATCACCACCTCTTTCCTCGAGTCTCCAATACTGTCCCTGTCACTCATTTACCTTACCTGTCTGACCCCATGTACTATAGGAGACAAGATATTAGCTGTTTACCATGACCTATAATCTGCCTCTCCGACATTATCTTCCACCATTTTTCAAGGAAGCCATGCTTGCACACTACTAAATTCCCTGATACTTTTCGTACCTCCATGCCTTTGCACAAGCTGATTTTTTTGCCAGGAATTCCCCTACCTTGGAAACCTGATAAATTCTTCAAGAATCAACTCACATGTTCTCTCTGGTATGGTCCCACAACTCATTCTAAACAGATTTTCCTTTATGTCTTCATTGCACTCGGAATATACATCAATATCACTTACTACATTGTATTTTGAATGTTTCACATAGATTTCTCACCACTAAACTGTGAGCTTCTTGATGGTAAGAACCATGTCCCTTCTATTTTGGTATTCCCAATACATAGCATAACACCTACCACATAGTAGGTTCCAATATTATTTGTCAAATGAATAGGGCATGAAGTTGGCCACAGTAACCTAGATTACCTACAATTTCAAAAAGGAACTGGTCCAAGGGATTCCGGTAACACTTTTAAAGTGCCTCCTGTATGAAGAGCATTATAGAAAGATAATACATTATGGAAAGATACAAAGGAAATAGGACCAAATGACAATTGTGTAATTACCCTCTTAGGTGTGGTACTGTGAGAGTTGTAGGTAATCCAGAAAAGTAAATAATCCAGAAATTCAAATATAAATGATTTGTAGTACCTCATTGGCTTGTCTGTCCCATCAAGTTTCCCTTTCTATTTTTGGTTGTATGGGCTTAATATTAAAATAATATTAGTTGACAAAGCCTGAATAATAAAGATTCAGAATAAGTCAACAACCCCTGAATACCCACTAATTGAGTGGAATATACTAAAGAATTGGGCAGGGACTGGTTTTATTGATAAATCTTCTCATCTCTGGTTAATCCACAGAACAAATAATTGACATAGAGATCAGAGAGGTAACTCTCTGACCCACTTAGTGATAAGCAGATAGTTGGAAGGAACATGGACTTTGGACTTAGGTCTTGGTTTGAATCCCATATTATTCACTTACCAGCTGTGTGATTTAGGACAAGTGATTTTTGCTTGTTTTACAGAGCCTTAGGTTTCTCATCTATAAAATGGAGATTATGATATTTATTTTTTAAGATAGCTGTGCTTAAACAGGATATGAAGGAAAGGGAAGACTTTCCTTCTACCCTCTGAAGGTTTGATAATTGAATCTGTGAAATAAAACTAACAGCAGGCAGATTAACTGCAGAAAAGGTATTATCTTAGTCTGTTTTGTATTGCCATAGAGGAATATCTGAAGCTGGGTGATTTATAAAGAAGAAAGGTTTATTTGGCTCATGATTCTGATGTCTGAAAAAGTTTAAGATTGGACATCTGGTGAGGGACTCCGGCTGCTTCCACTCATGGTGGAAGGTGAAGGGGAGCTGGAATGTGCAGAGATCACATGGTGAAAGGGGAAATAAGGCGAAGGGAGGTGCCAGGCTCTTTTTAACAACCACTCTGGCAGGAACTAACAGAGTGAGAACTCCACTCACCCCCAGGAAGGGCATTAATCTATTCATGAAGGATCTGCCCCCATGGCCCAAACACCTCCCATTAGGCCCCACCTCCAACACTGGGGATCAAATTTCAACATGAGATTTGGTGAGGACAAACAAACCATATCCAAACTATAGCAGGTATGTATACAAATTTATTACATGCATAGGGACATCACGTGAAAGAAAAGTGAATATCCCAAAATCCAGTGAGATCTAGAAGGTTATATACCCTCTTCATAGAGGAGAGGGCAGGGGGGATGTAGGCAACTAAGGGGAGAATAAATCATTTTGGGGGAAGATGAATGAGACCTCAGAAGAATAGATAACAGTCTGTGACAAAGTTTGTTTGGGCATAGTGTCAACCTCTAGTCTCCTCTCCTGTGATGTGAGTAGGGATTCATGACAAGTGAGTTCCTTTTGGAGGATCTGTCTTTAGGCAGATAAGGAAAGTTCAGAGAATGCCACTCCACCACCCCACATGCCTCCGAGCCGCACGCATCTGCTGTTTTCTAAATGCCCTCAGTTTGAAGTCCAAAGTGGCATATTTTGGGGTGGCATTTCCTGAACTCCTTCAGATATTATATGTCAGTGTCTGGCACATAATAAATGCACAGTAAATGTTGGTCCCTGCTATGTAGGAGATTTCAATCAAAAAAGGGATGAGAGGCTGGGCACAGTGGCTCACACCTGTAATCCTAGCACTTTGGGAGGCCAAGGCAAGAGGACTGCTGGAGGTCAATTCAAGACCAGCCTGAGCAGGAGTGAGACCCCATCTCTACAAAAAATAGAAAAGTTAGTTGGGTGTGGTAGCTTGCACCTGTAGTCTCAGCTACTCAGGAGGCTGAGGTAGGAGGATCACTTGAGCCCAGGAGTTTAAGGCTGCAGTGAGCAATGATGAGGCAACTACACTCTAGCCTGAGTGACAGAGAGAGAGACGCTGTCTCAAAACAAAGGGAAGAGGAAGAAGTAAAACATACTGCAGTACTCAAGAACATGGCAGAAATGTAGAAAAGCATCTATATACTTTGCCTTCACCAAACGCCTTCCCTCTTTTTTTCATTCTTAAAGTTTGAGATAGGACCTATATGTTCTCACCAACCTACCCTGACTCATTGACTCCTATATTCAACTTCCTCCTCTCCATTTTCACCTGAATATCTAATAGACATCTCAAACTTAATGTGACCAAAACCAAAGCTCTTCTCCCCCCAAATGTGCTTATCCCTTGGTCTTGCATCTCAGCAAATGGTAGCTCCATCCTCACTTGGCTCAGGCCAAAAACTTTGAGGTCACTCTTGAAAGAGATTTCTTGAGCACCCCACATTCAATCTGTTAGCAAATGCTGTCAGTTCTGGCTTTAAAATATACCTGAAACTTGACCACTTCTCACTATCTTCCTGTCACCATCCTTGTCCACGCCTCCACGCTCTCTCAGCAACATCACTACTGGATTATTATAGCCTTCTACCAGGTCTCCATGCTTTTGTCCTTGCCATCCTACAGTCTATTCCCTATCCTGTAGTCAGAGGCATTCTGTCAAAATGTTAAGTCAGAGCCTATCACTCTGTTCCAAATCTTCCAATGGTTCTCCATTTTTCTTGCAGTCTTTATCTTGGCCTACAAGGCCTTACGTGATCTGATTGCTGGTTACCTCCCTGGGCTCCTCTCCTACCGCTATTCTCCTTGCTCATTCTGCTCCAGCTATGTTGGGCTCTTGGTTGTGCCTTGAATCTGCAAAGCCTTAACCCACTTAAGGGTCTTTTTACCTATATTTCCTCCTGCCTAGAATGCTATTCTCCTACCTAGCCACATGGCTTCTCTCTTACTTCCTGCAAGTCTGTTCTTAGATGTCACCTTATCAGAGAACATTTCCTTGGCCAAGTTCCCATCACTCTCTGTCCCTTTACTTTGCTGTACTTTTCTTCTTAGCTCCTATTACCACCTGATATATTATATATTTATTTGTTTATTATATAACTCCCCTACAGCCACAACTAGAATATCATTTTCACGAGGGCAGAGATTTTTGTCTGGTTTTGTTCACTGCTTCATCTACAGGACCAATAAAAGTGCCTGGTACATAATAGGCTTTCAATAAATGTTTGTTGATGAGATGAATGAATTCTACCTCTAGTAGAGTAAGAGGATGGAGAAAGGAGGACTGGCCACATGTGTTACTGGATAAATAAGGATTTTTCTTCCAGCACAGTAAATCAAGAAGGGACAGCCCTCTCATTTTACATGAGGCAATTCCCCCAGAGAAAGAGATGCTCAGGATCACATGGCTAACTAGGAGAGGAAGGAAGGAAGGAGAGGAACACTGGTTAAACATTTATGTCCTATGTGCCAGCCTTTTTCATTAACTTCTGTGTGAGTTTAGTATTCTCCACGTTTCATTGATAAGAAAACCGAGACTCAGAGAGGTTAAATGATTGGCCCAAATTCACATAGCGATTAAGTGATAGAGTCTGAATTTGAATCCAGGTTTGACTGGTTCAAAGATTCCATGCTCTGTTTTCAACTTTACCTCCCAGGTATTAATACTAACAAATAGATCCAAAATTAAGCTTCATGGAGCTAGACATGCATGCAGAGATTATGAGATTGCTAGAGTGACAGAATGATAAACCAGGTGGAAGTCAGAGTTTTTCTCCCTTTTTCCTGGCTGCTGCTGTCACTACCCTTTTGTCCCAACTCAATGGCCACTGTGTATACTATGATTAAATGAATGTGCTTAAATCTGGGTCCTATCAGGTCTTTCTCCTGCAGTAATCCCACTGACTACAGAACAGTAGCCTAACTCCTTAGCCTGACATCCACGGGCCTGCAGTATGGCCCCAAACTACCTTTCCAGCCTTACCGTTGCTAGGTCTCTACAAACCTATGCCTCTGCATAATTGTGGCTCTCATCGTCCAGGAACAAATGTCTACATTTCTGATTCTTTGTCTTTTGCTGACATTATACTCCTTCCCCATTCCAATTTCCTTTCCCTTTCCCTTTGCTTATTTGAAATCAGCACATTCTTCAAGGCCCAGCTAAAGTTCCCCTTCCTGACCATGCCTCTCCACCAGAACACCTGGCCTATACAACACATCTGGCACAGCATCCTCCAGCAGGACACCTTGCCTACACAATGCATCTGGCACTCAGGGCATGCCACTTGATTGCTAATTCTTCCCCCATTCTGTATGAGGGTCTCATTTCCCCAGCTTATAGCCAGTACTCCTTGAAGGATGGGAGCCTGTCTTAGCCCCCACAGAGCTTACCTCAAGCCATTGCTTAGCAAATCATTGTTAATGGATTAAAGACTCTGCAGAGATGAATTTTAATCAGGGTTTTGAAGGCATAAGCGGTCTGGGTCTGATGGAGAGAAGACAGCTGAGCTGCTCTAGGTGGAAAGCAAAGTAAAATGAAATGCTGAACACATTTATATAAGCAAGACTGCCAGGAGTATTCAGGAAAAAAAAATTTAAACACACACTGAAGAAGGGGGAAGAACAGCAGACCTCTTACTTGTAGAAAATGACTAGAGCCATGACTGGCATAGAAATGTTTGCAGAAATCCATGAAGCAATAATAAGGAGATAGAAATTCTTCTTGCTGCAAGGGAAGAAGATGGCACAACATTAACATGGAATATTCATTTTTGCAATAAAGTCTTTGGCTACTTATGGGTGGCTGAGCATATGGGGAGGCTCTCACTTCATGAGAGGAATTTTTCATTCAAAAATAGACCTTGTTGTTGGCAGAATGTCATTTGCATCTGTGTCCCCTGCAATGTGTGTCAGCCCCACCATTCGTGCCACCAAGTAGCCTGGAAACACACACTGCACTATGTGTTCCACAGAGCCATGCTACATGTTACATCAGGACCACAGTGAGAGCGTAGATTCAGTTTTGGCAGAGTAGGGCTTTCAGAGAATAATTGTCAGGGCCTTTACAGGTTCTCACATCCTCCAAGCAACTATGTGTGGTAGGTAGAGTGGCCATTTGACCTCGTTTAACTGGAGAGGAAACTGAAGCTCAGAGAGGTAGAATGACTTATCCAAGGTCACACAGTCGGTGTGCCTGACTCTTAGCTTAGGATTCTTTTTCTTACTAAAACTGTCATATTTATCCATCACACTTATGTTGCCTAGCTGATCTGGTCGAAGAACCTGTTTATTGTGTTCACAATCTGCATTTCTTGGTCATGAGAATTAGGGAAAAGATCCTAAGAATCTGAGGCTGGAGAGTCAAGCACTCTCCAGGATCCGATCTTGGTTTTGTGCTAAGCAACCTCTCACAGGGCTTGGAAAAATCTGGAGTTGTAATAACTTTCCCAAACTGACTCCACCTTACACCACCTATATTTCATTGCGGGAATACTGTTGGCTTTGGGTATTTACATATCGCAACCATTCAACGGGCATTCATAGAGTATCTATGTGTCAGATGCCACTATAAGTGCTAGGGATATACAAGTGGACAAAACGAAGAATTAATACAATGTACAATTAGAGCACCTTTATAAAAAAAAAAATAAGGACTCTGTTTTTCACAAATACAGCATAACAGCAAAGTGCTGTAGGGACGGCCTTGATGAGGTAACCAGAAAATATCTAATCCCATAATTTTCTAATAAGAGCTAAATATCAATCCTGAGCTCTCCCTACTCTTTGCTGTTTCTCTCCCAAGCTAGCAGGCAACCTGCTGGGACTCTATTTTCACAAACACCTGAAAAGGGCCCAGGAAGGAAATGTAAATCTTTCTCTTTACATTTCCCAGCTCACAGCCTTTAGAATTTGTTTCTACAGCCTCAAGGTGTGCCTGAGAAGCTCTGGAACAGACAGCAGAGGGGTAAACTCCAGGCCTTCATTTCCTGCCCAAAACCATATCTCAGGGCCAAAATCACATCCCCTGTAATAGGCCTGACTACATTTCAGAGATAACCAAGTCTCCAGGAACAAAAGAAATAAGAAAGAGGAACGACTTGATGTCTCACCACGTGACTGCCTGCTAATTACTCCATAACAATTACTATTTTTCTCTTTGTCCCCATAAAAGCAACAATCCACTGGGCCTCCCTGCTGGCATCTCTCTTCTCTTTCTTTGGGATGCCACGCTGTGTCTCTGCTTTCTTCTGCCACTCCCTTTCTCTCTCACATTCTCTGACCTTCTAAAGGATAAAATAGACTTTGATATATCTTAATCTCTGTGTGAGAAATCTTTCTCCACCCGCGCCATGAACACATACTACCCTTTTTCCACCCTAACAAGTACATTTAAATTGCCTTGTCCCTCTACCCACTATACCTCTGAACTGGGCCAGATTCACAGGCCCACTCCTAGGGGTTGGGAAGTGCCATGTCCTAATAGTTTAAGGGTTTCCAAACATTGAACAAAAAATACAATTACCTCAATTCAAAGACTTTCCTTCAAACAACTCAGAAAATTAGCAGCACCAGCTAAGAAATGCTAAGTAAACAGCCTATTGTTGTAATTTAAGCATCCTTCTTACCTGCTTAACACTTGGCTGAGCAAAAATCCAGGAAAGGACTGACTCTGCAGGGTAACAGTCTGGCTCCTGAAAGCATGGAAATCATGGAAGCTTAGGTCCAAGGCGAACAGTCAGTTCCTGAAGATAAGCTCCAAGTTAAACTTAAGTCTTAGGGTATAGGGTCTGAAAAAATATATATATATGTATATATATATATATTTCTAAATACATTTAATGATAGAATTAAGATGAGTAGAGAAGGTATGGGAGGATTTGTAAAGTGTAAAATGTTACACAAGTGCAAGATATTAAGATAATAGCTACCTTGTATTGAATACCTACTATGTCCCAGGCACTACGTTAGGCAAAGTTACATATATTTATCTCATTTGACCTTAAGGAACAACCTTACAAAGTAAATTGTTCATTTTCCGATACGTTAATAAAAAGACAGGCTCAGAGAAAAGTGAAGTAATGTGTCTGACGTCCCTCAGCCAGTAAATGGTGTTGCTAGGATTCAAATCCAGATCTGTCCTGATTTGAAGCCCACATTCTTTCCATTACATCATGATGAACAATTTATTTTGCCTACTCAGAAACCCATGGAATCAGGAGTTTTCTGTGATTCTTAAGCTGGAATCTACTAGATGTTAGATGATGGTACTCTTTCTTCTTCCCAATATGATCTTACAGTCTAATAGGAAGGTATGATACTGCAGCCAAGCCAAATTCGATCTCAAAAGTCAGAAAACTAAATAAGAAAATTCCAGCAGTAGCAAATAGAGACCCAGGAGATCACATAACGTAAAGGCAAGGAGAAATGGGGGGGGCGGTGCCTGGTGGCAGATGGGATCTGCAAAGTGCTACCAGAAAAGAATAGTTTCAGTAAAAACTTCCCAGAGGGCCTTGTATTGAATCTTTCATTTGTTCATTTGTTATTTTATTCATTCATCCATCCATCCTCTTTTCAAAGAGTTTTTGAGCACTGGCTATAGGTACTCACAGCTTATAGAACTTGTGTGAACTAATAAATCAATACCAAGAGGCCAAATCCAGCAAGCCATAGACCTATAGCAGTCCTGATCATCTTAAGTCTTCTTTTCATACAAGTTCAGCTCAGTCAATTTAGGGATTTTGTCTTTCCTGTGGGAACCTATCTTCAATTAACACTGGGAATACAGGCTTTGCTTGACTGAAATGTGTTTTACGGCAATGGCCACTGAAGAATAAGCTTCCATAAACTGACTCCTTTGTGAGGAAACAGGAGGCTAAGCTTTACCTAGAAACAGAAAGCAGGATCCACAGAAGGAGGAGTTAAGACACCAAGCCCAGGCCTGCGGGAAAGAAGCTGCCCTAAGGAATGTGCCAAATTGTTTGGGAAAGGAGACTGGCTGCTGATAGGGAAGGGACTGGCAGCCCATAGAAGTTACATGACCTAAGCCACTACTACCCTCCAGATCTTGGGCCCTTGGGCCCAAAGGCCTTAGCCTTGCAGCACCAGGTGTGACACCTCGAGTTTAGCAGAGTTCCACTTTGTTTAACTCTCAGAGTTCCAAAATTCACACTCATTTTTTTCTCAGTTTGTATAGCTGACTCAAGAGGTCAGAACTGGAAGGCTCTTTGCAGACCACCTAGTCCAACCCAACCATTTTCTCGAAGAAGAAACTGAAGAAGTTCAGGAAATTTCACCGCAAATATGACTTTTTGGTAGAATGGGTATTTTGAATTAAAGGCCCTTAAGGATCAACAGGCTTTGGAAGGGGTTTTGCCTCTATCTGCACAAAACCAGATGAACCCATCAAAAAGAATGATCTCCTCTTCCCTTCCCTGTTATCTTAACACATTACAGGAAAGAAGATAAGAATGCAGCCAGACCTGGCCTAAATCATTTTAAATATAATACCTATCTCTCAGGTTAATTTAATTTGCAAAAAGAATCACTTATAAGTCAATCTGTTCCCCCGCATCCATTCATCCTCCCAAGTATCTATTCATCCTCCCTAGCAACCATTTATTGCCCCTAAACAGAATTACCTATATTCCTCATTTTACCCACCCCTCTAAAATGAGGGCATATAAATTTCTAGACCCCACTGGGATATTTGGTAATCACTTTGTGATTCTCCCCCAAGGTAAATAAACCTCTCTCTCTTATTAATCTGCTTTATTATGAGTTGATCTTTCAGCAAACTTTCAGGGATGCCTGGGAAGTTTCCCCTCACCCCCACAAAACTGAAACCCAGAAAGGCCAAGAATCATGCCCATTAAGTTAATGAACAAGCTGGAATAAAATCAATCACTCCCTCCTCTCCCCCACAAGCTACTAGCTTATATATCTGTGCTTGACAATCTTAAAGCATTTTTAAAACACACAAATTACTTTCATTTTATTTCTGCTGAGCCAAAAGCATGAAACAGGAAATTGATTAGAAATCACTGGCCTACCTTCTGATTCGTAGTCCCATTCCTTATCAATCTCTAATAATTATCCTGGTTTGTACTTTGCCTTGAGGTATTCTGCCATTTTACTTAGTCTCATTCCTGTATTCAACCAGCTGAGTGCAAATCCTTATCTTAACTTGACTATTTCAGAATCCCACCACCAAAAGGCTCTGGGCAACTGACCTTTACACTTTAGTAACATTTATTTTTGAAGAAGCAGCTGCCAAGCTGTCCCCTAAATGCACTCTTAAAATTTTGAAATTTGAGGGACAAATGAGGTTTCTAGTATGAATGGTTTCTATATAAAACTAGTTTTTGGGAAACTACCTCTTGACTTAATCTCATTAAGCCCCAACCTCGAAAAGGGGGTAATCACACCTACTCTGAACAAGTCGGGGAGCTTCTTTCTGCAGACTCTGATGGGGCCAAAAACTTGCTATCAAAGTAAATTGCTTCTTCCTAAAGTGTCTTTTGGGGAAGCTGGAGAACAGAATTCTGAGAAGAGCTGACTGGAGGAAGCATTAGTTGAAGTTATAGCTAATATAGTTGTCATTTTGACTTCTTCTCTTTAAAAAAAAATAGTTAAACTGAAATATCATGGTGAAAAGAGCTAAATGCTTCTAGTTCAGACACAAGGGCAAAAGGAGAGGCCCATTTGGGCCTCCAAGCCCCTGTGGAAAGGTAAGCTAGTGTTAAAGATTTATTTTTAGGGATAAAATCATGACTCTCATGCAAATATAAAAGAAGCACATGTCAAAAATCTTATTTAACTCATTACTGAGGGAAACAGTAAGATGTTACAACCTGTTCAAAGGCACATTCAAAGAACATAGACTCTTACAGGCAATTAGAAATGCTGGAATGAATTTTCAAACAGATGCAAAACCGGTCAATATCCGTGGGACAATAACGAATTGCATTGCACCAGACAAAATTCCTTTGCATTTATATGGATAAAAATATTTTGCATTTTTCTACAACTTATGAAGTTGTTATATAGCTCAAAGCCAGTGAAAGGCACAGATAACCCAGAAGAGTGTACAAGTCAGAACATCCAGTAATCTTTTTGTCCATTTAGTCTTTCACAATTTTCCTTGACACTAGAAAGAACTGTTGCAATCAGACTGCTTTAAAGGTCAGCAAGCCCTATAACCCTTGGGGCCCAGGTTGGGGAAGCAGCCCAGGGAATGGCCTCAGAAAACTGCTGTAAGTGTAATTTGACACTTAAAAGAGAATTAGCAATGCCCAAGATGGATTAAAGAAACCAAGGGTGGCTTTTGCAAAGCCTCAGGAGCTAGGAAATCTGACAAGTGGAGAGATCCACCCATGAGACTGAAAGCAGCTGGTGATGGCCTAAGAAGGTCTCCATAAAGGAAAACACGTGTCTCCCTTTGCTACACTGTCTTGCAGAGCCCAGTTCAGGACATCTGGTTGAAATACAACACCTTGATTCTTGCCTGGCAACAAAGTACAGGTAAATACAGTCCCCACAAGCAGGCTCACTGGGAGACTTCAGGAACACATTGGGGAGGATTGTGAAGAATTCTGCCAATTTTTCTAGCACTTCGCATAGTGTGTAACTGAGTTTTTATTAAATGCCTGTACATCTTTGAGTTTTATGTTTGCCTGAAAACCAGTAGAGGTCCAGAAATCAAAAAAAAAGCAAGTTTGAGTTTTTTCATTTTTTGGTTTTCTCTATTCTTCAGTAGTACTTATCTGCTTCCCATTTTGCTCTTCCCTTCATTGACTAACTTGGCAATACTTGGCATCCTGGCATCTCTTATGTAGTATGGAAGAGCAACATATAGCAGGGGGTAACCTGAAGCCTTTTGTAGTTGCTCCCTTTCCCTCCTCCCCCCCACCCCACCCCCAACAATCCACACCATTAGGCAGCTGGAAAAGGTGTGAAACCGACAATTCATATACACGCACAAGAAACAACACAGTTTTTTTTTTTTTAAAGCACTGGACTAGGAATTGGGGAACATTAGTCCTAATCCCAGGTCTAAGATTTCTTCTGGTTCTTAGATGATGTGGTTTAACACATTCAGTCATGCTGGTACTAAAGAACAATAACAAAGATAGCCATTTTATACTTATTAAAGGAGCAAAAAATATCAAGCACATATTGGTTTGGCTCCAAGGGAAATAATGGAAAGATATCCTCATATTTCTACAACAGCAGGAAAAATCAGGACAATTCTTTTGACGGGCAAATTGACAATATATATCAGAAGTCCTAAAAAATATTCATGTCCTTTCACACAACAATTCTACTCCTGGAAATTTGTCATTAAGATAATCATTCAAAAGAAGGAAAAAACTATATACACAAATATATCTTAAAACGCCATTATGCATAATCCCAAAGAACCAGTAATAGCCAAATGTCCAAAAAGATCAGACTAGTTAAGTGAATTAAGACACATTGAAGAGAATATTATGCAGGTAATAAAAATCATAATTCTGAGGACTACAATAAACATCGAAAAATCTAAACACAATAATGTTAAGGGACAAAAATAGAACACACAGCTGTATAGACATTTTCACTGTAATTCTATACAAATTTATCTCCAGATAGAGATTTTAAAACAGATTTCAAATACATAAAAACAATTGTGTTCGGTGGGATTACAGAAAAAAATAGTTCATTTTTTTCCTTTCATGGGGTACGGTTGCTAAAATAAGTTGAAAATAAATTTAAAGCAAATAAGTAAGTGCAACGAATGCTGGTCTAACACCTAGGAGCCTAATGTTAGAATCTCTTCCCTCCCTGGGCTGCCCTTCCACATCTACCACCTCCGGCCATCTGCTCCTAATGCTGGAGGAGGAAAAAGGAGAAAAAGGGGGTGTTGCTAAAGGATCCCTCCATGCCTCCATTTAAGTTTATTTAGCAATAGAAAAACATTTACTTTCAGCAATTGTGAAAAGTAAGTATTTCTTTTCTGGAAGACAAAATAGTTACTTTTTATTTCTTTAAATGTTTATTTGAACAGATGATATAACAATAATAAAGAACATTTAAAAATCTTAACAACTATAATTCCATCACATGAACAGTTTTCACTTCCTGAATGTTACATTTAATAGGCACAAATTATTTTTATGTATTTGCAATTATGATATATTTATCATTTTGAATTCTACATTTTTTCTTACCATTATATCATAAGCATGTTTTCATTTCTAGTCTTTGTGGCTATTTTAATGACTGCATATTCTATGCTGTTGTTGGATATTTATTTATTTATTTCACAGACAGATTCTCACTCTGTCGCCCAGGCTGGAGTGCACTGGTGCTATCATATTCATAGCTCACTGCAACCTTGAACTCCTGGGCTCAAGGGATCCTCTTGCCTCAGCCTTCCTGCTGTATCTAGGACGATAGGCACACACCATCATGCCTGGCTAATTTTTTTATGTTTTGTAGAGATGGAGTCTCGCTATTGCCCAAGCTGGTCTCACACTTCTGGCCTCAAGCAATTTCCCACCTTGGACTTCCAAAGTGCTAGGACTACAAGCGTGAGCCACCATGCCTGGCCAGATCATCATTTATTAAACCCTGCCTCTAATGTTGGTCATCCTAGGTTGTTTCCAATTTTTTGCTAAGCCTCTATTTCACTCTGATGAAAAGGAAGGATACTTTTTCGAGGACTATTGTCTAGCTGATTAAGGTAAAAGACTTCCAAGACTTTTTTAAAAGCCTATACTTGGCTTTTCAATATTCCGACAAGCTATTGTTTGTTAAGATGGCTTTTAGAGAGAGGACAGCCAACTTGCATGTTTTGGAGAGTGCTGGCATTTGGAATAAAGCTGTTCCTGGGTTTTGCCTTGTTCTGTTTCCAGCTAGACAGGGGAAAGTCCTTCCCATGGGATAGATCAGAAGGAAAATATTAAACTTGCTTTTCTGGGCTGTACAGAGGTTTAGGTCAACCTAGGTTCACATCCTAGCTCTAGCTCTTACTAGTTGTGTGATTGGCATGCCTCTTAACCTCAACTCCTCATCTGTAAATGAAGAATTGGACTAGATGATATTAGAAGTCCTCTTTAATTCTAATTCAAACTCTGGTTACCCATTAATTGGTCTGCTCTGAAATCTTCTTGATTTTCTGTCTTAACCAATCCCAACACTATTCACATCCCAAAGCCCCTGACCCAGTTTTGTTTCCTTCACTCTCAGGAAATGACCTTGACTTCATTTCCTTTTTCACAGAAACCTGCAAGTTGTCTTCAAGTAGCTTAAGCTACTTCACCTTCCTCCCTAACCAAGTCTATTCTTCTCTGCTATGTCAGGGAAAAAATTTATCTCTTTCCTAGCTCTTAATCACAAACCCTCCTACTTCCGTAGAGACTATGCTCCATTAATTATACCCTGTCAACATTTTCAATTTCTCCCTCTCTTCTGCTTTCTTATTCTGTCTATACACATACTCAGATATATCTCATTCTAAAAACCCTCTCTGGATTTACCAACCACTTCCGGATTTTGTTCTTTGTCCTTTTGCCACCAAATTAAAAACTAGTCATCTATACACACTTCTCTACTTCCTCTCCAAGGTCACCAATAACAATCTAATGCCACTTATTCCCTTAAATTATTCTTCTCTGCTATTTCTTCTGTTGGCTTTGCTGGGGCCTCTTCTCCCACTTTCAAAGTGTAGGCTATTCTGAAAAAGTGAAGAAGTAAGATATAATATTAAGTACATGGTAGTCAAAAGATGTATGTGGAAAGCCTGAGAGGAAGAAATCCTTCAAAATGATAAAATGGTTGATTTAGGTGATCAGATTTTTGCAGATTTTTTTCTTTTTACTGATTTCCAAATGTCCTGTAATATACTTGTATTACTTTCATAATTAAAATTCATTTTAACAGAAAACATTAATATGGGTGCTAGCCCAAATTCTACCCTTGATCCTCTCTGTTCTTTTCTCTTGCCTCTGTTGCTCCCTTGGCGATGTCATCTATTCCCAGGTACTCAATCATGCCCTCAATGACAATGACTCCCATATCTATCTCTTTAGTCCCTGTTTTTCTCTTGGATTTCCAGCCACCTGCTGGGAAGTACCATCAGGATGTACTGGCTACTACCTCACATTCAACACCATCTCTTTTACCTGAGACCTTAGCACGAAACCTTGACATATCCATAACATGGGCCATCTCTTCACCTCTCAAAACTAACAGGTAAGTCCCTTTTACCCTAGGTCAAACCGTCATCTCTTAATTGGATAACTGCAACAATCTTCTAATTGGCCATTCCACTTTCTTCCTTGTTCTGTTCATACACCAGTATGTATGATCTGCTTAAAATACAAAGCAGAGCATGGTTCTCCCCTGCTTAAAACCCTCACATAATTTTCATTTCAGTGAAAATAAAATGTAAACTCCTCACCATTGTCTACAGGGCACTACATAATCTTGACCCAAGCTATATCTCTGATCTCATCTCCTCTCCCTGATGTTATTCTTTGTCTTCTTTCTGTTCTGATCCCCTCAACCCCACCCAACTTCTCTCTTGCTTCAGGGCTGTTGTACCTGCTATTCTCTGCCTAGGCTACCCTTCAGTCTCTCCCATCCCTCCACCTTCTCTACATGAGAGAGTGTCTCTCTACATGAGGGCCTGTCTTAGTCCATTCAGGCAACTATAACAAAATACCTTAGACTGGGTAATTTATAAAGAACAGAAATTTATTTCTCACAGATCCGAAGACTGGAAGTCCAAGACCAAGGCTCTGGCAAATTTGGTATCTGGTGAGGGCCCATTCCTCATACATAGGGCCTTCTTCCTGCATCCAAAGGCAAGTGGAAAGGGCAAGGCAGCTCTCTGAGCCTCTTTTATAAGAGCACTAATCCCATTCATGAGGGCAGGCCTCATGACCTAGTCACCTCACAAAGGTCCTACTCCTCAACACCGCACCACATTGGGGATTAGGTTTCAACCTATGAATTTGGGGAGGATGCGAATACTCAGATCATAGCAGGGAATATGGCATCTTCTTTCTTATCCTTCAGCTCTCAGCCTCAATGTCATCTCCTTAGAAATGCCTCTCCAGATCACTCTATCAAAACGAGGTCCGTCCATGATATTATCTATTACAGAATCCTGTCCATTTCTTCAGGGTACTTAGCAACATTTTTAATTTCAATTATTTGTTTGCTTTCTGATTTACTGTCAGTCTCCTTCACTGGTCTGTAAGTTCCATGACAGTGGAGACCATTTTTATTTTGTCCATCGCTATATAATCCGGATCCTGGAACAGTGCTTGACATGCAGTAGACCCTCAATAAATATATGCCAAATATTTTTCCTGAATTTTGATAGTACATAAAATGTACATAGAAGTACATAAAATGTCCCAGATATTTTTACATAAGTTATTTAATTCTTTTGTAAGTGTTTAAGTAGGGATTTTTAAAATCAAACTTTTAATTTTGAGATGATTATAAATTCACATGCAGTTGTAAAAATAATGCAGATATTTCATGTACCCTTCATCCAGTTTCCCCCCACTGGTGACATCTTGCAAAATTATAATATACTATCACAACCAGGATATTGACATTGATACAATCATCAAATTTATTCAGGTGTTACAGTTTTACTTGGACCCAGTTGCATGTATGAGTGTGTGCATATGTATGTATTTACTTCTATGCAATTTTATCACATGTGTAGGCTCTTGTATCCACCCCACAGTTAAGATATAGAACAATTCCATCACCACAAGGATCTCTCATGTTGCCTCTTTAAAACCACATCAGGCATCTTCCCCCACACCCCTTTCCCCTACCTAATCCTTAACCCCTGGCAATCACCAGTATGTTTTCCATTTTTATAGTTTTGTCATTTCAAGAATGTTTATAAATGGAATCAGACTGCATTGTGGGGTTAGCTTGTGGGGTTAGCTTTTTAGTCAGCATAATCCTTAGAGATTTATCCAAGTTGTTGCATTGCTATGGTTTAAATGTGTCCCCCAAAGTTCATGGGTTGGAAACTTAATCCCCAGTGCAACAGTGTTGGGAGGTGGGGCCTAATAAGAGGCTCTGCCTTCATGTATGGATTAATGTCATTATCTTTGGAGTGGGTTGGTTATTGTGAGAGTGGTTTTGTTATAAAAGTGAGTTTGGCCTCCTCTTACTCTCTCTCTCACACTCTCTTGTACTTCCACCTTCTGCCATGGGATGATGTAGCACAAAGGCACTTACCAGCTGCCAGTGCCATGCTCTTGGACTTCTCAGCCTCCAGAATTGTGAGCCAAATAAACTTTGATTGTTTATAAATTACCTAGTCTGTGGTATTCTGTTATAGCAACACAAAACAGACTAAAATGTGTGTGTATCAATAGTTTCTTCCTTTTCATTACTATATTATGGTATGGATGTACCACTGTTTAACCATTCATCTATTTTAGGCTATCTGGGCTATTTTCAATTTTAGCTGTTATTAATAAAACTGCTATGAACATTTGTGTCGAGTTTTTATGTGAACATAAAATTTTCTTTCTCTGGGATAAATGTCCAAGAGTATAATTGCTTGGTCATATGGTAGTTACATGTATAGTTTTATAAAAAACTATCAAACTGTTTTCCAGAGTGGTTGCACCATTTTATGTTCCCACCAGCAACATGTGAGTGATTCATTTTCTTCACATGCTAACCAGCATTTGGTGTTGTCACTTTTTAATTTTAGTCATTCTGATAGGTGTGTAGTGATAGCTCATTGTGCTCGCACGCAATGCAATTTTCATTGCCCCTATGGCTAATGATGCTGACATACTCTCATGATCTTATTTGCCATCTGCATATCTTCTTGGTCTCTTCATGTGTTTTGCCCATTTTCTAATTGGATTTCTTTTTTTTACTGTTGAATTTTGATAGCTTTTTATAGAATACTAGTTATAAGTCCTTTTACAAATATGTAGTGTGCAAATATTTGCTCCCAGTGTGTAGCTTGTCTGTTTGTCCTCATAACATGTTCTTTCACAGAACAAAAGTTATTAACTTTGGTAAAGTCCAATTATCAATTTTTCCTTTCATGGATCATCCTTTTGGTGTAAAGTCTAAGAATTCAACATGGCCATATCTCCCAAATATTTTCTTCTATTTTTTCTAAACTTTTTAATGGCACTACATTTTACATTTAAGTCTGTGATATATCTTGACTTAATTTTATATGAGGTTTAGATAGAGGTTCACTTTTCTGCCTATGAATATTTAATTGCCCCAGCACCATTCATTGAAAAGTGTACCTTTGTCAAAAATCAGTTGGGTGTATTTGTGTGTGTTTACTTCTAGGTTTTCTATTCTATTCTAGTGATCTATGTGTCTATGCCTCTTCCAATATGACAGTGTTTTGATTACTGTGGCTATATAGCAGGCCTTAATATTGGGTAGACTGATTCTTCCCATTTTATTCTTCTTTTTTAAGATTGCTTTAGCTATTCTAGGTCCTGTACCTTTCTGTATAAATTTTAAAATAAGCTTGTCTTTGTCTACAAAAAAAAAAAACCTTGCTGGGATCATTTAATTTAACAGCTTCCTTGAGACAATTCATATATGATAAAATTACACATATTTAAAGTATACAGTTTAATGAAATTTGGCATATGTATACACCACCACAATTAAGATAGTGAACATACCCGTATCACACTCAAAATTTCCTCATGCTCCTTTGTAATCTCTCCTCATTCAGCCCTGTCTCAAGGCAACTGCTGATCTGCATTCTGTCATTTTAGCTTGCATGTCTTAGAGCTTTACACAAATGGAATTACATGGTATGAACACTTTATCTGATTTTTTCACTCCGGTCAATTCTTTTGAGAATCCATGTTGTGGCACCCATCAATAGTTTATTCCTTTTTAATGCTGAGCAATATTCTACTGTATAGACATACCACTGTTTGTTTATCCATTTCCCAGTTGAGGGAATTGTTTTAGTTGTTTCCAGTTTTTGCCAGTAAAAATAAAGCTGCTGTGAACACTCATGTACAAGTATTTGTCTTTGCATATGTTTTCATTTCTCTTGGGTAAAAACCTAAGAGCAGTGTGGCTGGTGTTATGGTTTGAATGTGTTGCCTACAAAATTTAGGTGTTGCCAACGTGATAGTATTAAGAGGTGGGGCCTTTAAGAGGTGATTAAGTCATGAGGATTTCTCACTCTTGCGAATGGGATTAGATGACTAAAAGGGCTTGATGGAGGGAGTTCATTCCTTTTACCTTTCTGCTTTCTGCCATGTGAGGACACAGTCTTCTTTCCCTCCATAGGATGAAGCAAATAAAGTACCATCTTGGAAGCAGAGAGCAGCCCTCACCAGGTGACAAATCTGCTAGCAACCTCATGGTGGACTTCTCAGCCTTCAGAACTATGAAAAAATAAATTTTTGTTCTTTATGAATTACCCAGTATAAGGTAATCTGTTATAGCAGCAGAAATGGACTAAGACAGCTGGATCACATGGCAAATGTATGTTTAATTTTTTAAGAACCTGCCAAACTGTTTTCAAAATAGTTGTACCATTCACATTCCCATTAGCAATGTGTGTGAGTTCCATTTCCTCCTTGCCAACCCTTGGTATGGTCAAAATTTAAATTTTAGCTATTCTAATAGTTTGTATCTCATTGAAGTTTTGGTTACATTTCCCTAATGGCTAATGATGTGCTTATTTGCCATTCATATATATCTTTAGTGAAATGTCTGTTCATATCTTTTGCCCATTTTTAAATTTAGTCATTTGCTTTCTTACTAAGTTTTGACACTTCTTTATATATTTTGGGTACCTCTTCTTTACTAGATATATGTTTTGCACATATTTTCTCTCATTCTGTGGGTTGTCTTCCTATTTTTTCACTGTGTCTTTTGAAGAACAGAAGTTTTAAATTTTCATGAAGTCCAATTTATCAAAATTTTTATGGATTATGTTTTTGTGTCATATCTAAGACATTTTTGCCTAATCCAAGTTCACAAAGGTTTATTCTATGTTTTCTTCTGGAAGTGTGTATTTAGGTCTATGCTCTTCCATCTAGAAGTTATTTAAGTCTAACATCCATTTTGAGTTAATTTTTTTATAGATGGAAGGTATGGATTTAAGTTTTCTTTTATTACATATGGATATACATCAAATTATTCTAGCATCAGTTCTTGAAAACACTGTGCTTTCTCCACTGAATTACCTATTCACCTTTGTCAAGAATCAGTTGTCCATATATGTGAAAGTCTATTTCTGGATTTCTATTCTGTTCCATTGATCCATTTATCTATCTTTGCCCCAATACCATACTCTCTATACTACTGTAGCTTTAAAGGAAGTCTTGAAATCAGGTAGTATTAGCCCTCTAAATTTGTTCTTTGTTTAAGTTTTATTGTATTTTTAATTGACAAATAATTATTGTATATTTTTATGGGGTACAATGTGATGTTTCAATACATGCATACATTACAGAATGATCAAATCAGGGTAATTAACATATCTGTCACTTCAAATACTTACCATTTCTTTGTTCTAAGAACATTTAAAATCCTCTCTTTTAGGCCAGGCGCCATAGCCCACGCCTGTGATCCTCACATTCTGGGAGGCTAAGGCGGGTGGATCGTTTGAGCTCAGGAGTTCGAGACCAGCCTGAGCAAGAGCAAGACCCCATCTCTACTAAAAATAGAAAGAAATTAGCTGGACACCTAAAAACATATATAGAAAAAATTAGCCAGGCATGGTGGCACATGCCTGTAGTCCCAGCTACTTGGGAGGCTGAGGCAGGAGGATAGCTTGAGCCCAGGAGTTTGAGGTTGCTGTGAGCTAGGCTGATGCCACGGCACTCTAGTCCAGGCAATAGAGTAAGATTCTGTCTCAAAAAAAAAAATCCTCTCTTTTAGCTATTTTAAATATGCATTATTAACTATAGTCACATTGCTGTGCCATAGAACACCAGAATTTATTCCTCCTAGCTAACTGAAACTTTATAACCATTGACCAATGCCTCCCCTTTCCCCTTCTCTCCTTAACCCCTGGTTAGCTTCTGGCAACCACCATTCTTCTCTCTGCTTCTATGAGTTTGACGTTTTTATATTTCACATATAAGTGAGATCATACTGTATTTGTCTCTCTGTGTCTGGCTTATTTCATTTAACATAATGTCCTGTAGGTCCATCCATGTTGGTGCAAATGACAGAATTTCCTGTTTTCTAAGGTCGAATGGTATTGTGTATATATGCCACATTTTTCAATCCATTCATCCATTGATGGATGCTTAGGATGCTTCCATATCTTGACTATTGTGAATAATGCTCCAATGAACGTGGGAGTGTAGACATTCCTTCAGCACACTAATTTCAATCCCAGTAGAGGGATTGCTGGATCATATGGTAATTATATTTTTAGGTTTTTGGGAAACCTCCATATTGTTTTCCAAAATGGATGTATTAATTTATAATACTACCAACAGTATGTGAGAGTTCCCTTTTCTCTGTATCCTTGCCAACACTTATAATATCTTTCAACTTTTTGATAATCAGTCTAATAGGGGTGAGGTGATGTATCAGTGTGGTTTTAATTTGCATTTCTCTGATGATTAGAGATGTTGAAGATTTTTTTATATATCTGTTGGCTATTTGTATATCTTCTTTTAAGACATGTCTATTCAAGGCCTCTGCCCATTTTTAATCAGGTTATTTGTTTTCTTGCTATTGAGTAGTTGGTAGTAGTTCATATATTTTGGACAGTAGTTCATATATTTTGGACATTAGCCCCTTATCTGATGTGTTATTTAAAGATATTTTCTCCCAGTCCCTGGGTTGTCTCTTCACTCTATTAATTGTTTCCTTCACTGTGGAGAAGCTTTTTAGTTTGATGTAATCCCATTTGTCTATTTTTTCTTTCATTGCTTGAGCTTTTGGGGTCATATCCAGGAAATCTCTGCTCAGACCAATGTCATGGAGCTTTATCCCTATGTTTTCTTTGATGTTTCCCCTATGTTTCTTCAGGTCTTATGTTTAAGTCTTTAATCAATTGTGAGTTGATTTTTGTATAAAAGGTAAAACAAGGGTTCATATGGTGTGGATATCCAGTTTATCCAACACCATTTATTGAAGAGGCTGTTCTTTTTCCATTGCGTGTTGTTGATATCTTTGTCAAAAATTAACTGACCATAGATGTGTGGGTTTATGTCTGGGTTCTCTATCCTATTCCATTGGTTGGTGTGTCTGTTTTTATGCCAGTACCATGATATTTTAATTACTGTGGCTTTATAATGTATTTTGAAATCCAATGGTGTGATACCTTCAGCTTTGTTCTTTTTTGGTCAAGATTGCTTTGGCTATTTGGGGTCTTTCGTGGTTCAATATAATTTTAGGATTATGTTTTGTATTTCTGTGATGAATTACATTGAAATTTTGATATGGATTGCATTTAATCTGTACATTGCTTTGGATAGTATGGACATTTTAACTAGCCCTCTTTGTTCTCCTGCAAAGTTGCTTTAGCTATTCTGTGTCCTTTGCATTTCCATATGAATTATATCATCAGCTTATCAATTTCTATAGGAGACTGAAGGGATTTTGATTGGGATTGCATTTGAATTTACAGATCAATTTAGGGATAGTTGACACTTTAATAATGTTGAGTCTTCTGACCCATGAACATGATATATCTCCCCAATTATTTGGGTTTTCTTCAATTTCTTCCAGCAATGATTTGTAGTTTTCACTGTACAGATCTTTCACATCTTTTGCCAGATTTGTCTCTAAGTATTTTGAATTAGTGATTACATTAATTATCCTTAAGTATTTTGTTGCTATTGTGAATGGGTTTGTTTTATTAATTTCAACTATTGAATTTTCATTGCTAGCATATAGAAACAGAATTAATTTTTTATACATTGATCATATATCCTGAAATCTTGCTAAATACACTTAATGATTTAAGGAGATTTTCTATATAGATGATCATGTCTGCAAATAAAGATAATTTTACTTCTTCCTTTCCAATCTGAATGTCTTTTATTCATTCGTCTTGCCTGATTGCACTGGCTAGAACATCCAATACAATGTTGAATAGAAAGGTAAAAGTGGACATTTCTATTCTCACTCATTATCTTTCACCAATGAGTATGACACTAGCTATAGGTTTTCTATAGATGTTCTTCATCAGGTCAAGGAAGTTTTCTTTGATTACTACTTTGTTGAGAATTTATATCAGAAATGGCTGTTGAATTGTGTCCTGTGCTTTTTTTGCATTTGTTAAGATGATCATATGGATTTTCCTTTTTAGCTTTTTTTTTTTTTTTTGAGACAGACTCTCGCTTTGTTGCCTGGGCTAGAGTGAGTGCTGTGGCATCATCCTAGCTCACAGCAACCTCAGACTCCTGGGTTCGAGCAATCCTTCTGCCTCAGCCTCCTGAGTAGCTGGGACTACAGGCATGCACCACCGTGCCTGGCTAATTTTTTCTATATATATATATTTTTAGTTGTCCAGATCATTTCTATTTTTTTTTAGTAGAGATGGGGTCTCGCTCTTGCTCAGGCTGGTTTCGAACTCCTGACCTTGAGCGATCCACCCGCCTCGGCCTCCCAGAGTGCTAGAATTATAGGCGTGAGCCACTGTGCCCAGCCTTAGTTTTTTAATATAGTAAATTACATTGACTGAATTTCAAATATTAAACTAACCTTGCATTCTTGGGATAAATCTTACTTCATCATGATGAATTATTATTATCCTTTTTACGTATTGTTGTATTCAGTTTGCTGAAATTTTGTTCAGAACATTTTTGTATCAAGGTGGTGCTTGCCACATAGAAAATTTTGGCATCAGAGTAAAAGTTTGGAAATATTCTCTCCTCTTGAATTTTCTAGAAGAGTTAGTGTAGAATTGGTATTGTTTCTTCCTTAAATTTTTGGTAGAATTCACCAGTGAAGTCATCTGGGGCCTGGCATTTTGCTTGTGGGAAGGTTTTTAACTGCCAATTCAATTTCATTAACAGATGTAGAGCTACTCAGGTTATCTAATTTTCCTGACGTGAGCTTTGGTAGTTTGTTTCCTTCAATGAATTTATCCATCTTCTCTAAATTGTCAAATTTATAGGCATATAGTTGTTATTCCATTATCCATTTAATATTTTGTGGACTCTATAGTGATGTCATCTCTTTCATTTCTGACATTAGTAATGCATATCTTCTCTCTGTTTTCTTGGTCAGTCTGCCTAGAGGCTTATCAATTTTATTGATCTTTTCAAAGACCCAGATTTTGGTTTCATTGATTTTTCTCTCTTGTTTTCCTATTTGCTATGTCATTGATTTCCACCTTGATCTTTATTACTTATTTACTTCATTTTTTCCAGCTTATTTTGAGTTAAATTTGCTCTTCTTTTTCTAGTTTCATAAGACAAAGTTAAGGTCATTGATTTGAGATCTTTGTTCTTTTCTAATATAGGTATTTTTGTGCTGTACATTTCCTCCTTTTCTACTATAGCAGCATTTCACTAATTCTGATATGTTGTATTTTTATTTTCATTTCAGATAAAAATATGTTCTTTGCATTTCCATGCAAATCTAAAATCTAAAAGAAATCTAAAATTATCCTTTAGATTTATTCTTTGATCCATGGACTATTGAGAAGGGTGTTATTTTGTTTTCAAATATTTGGGGAATTTCCAGGTATCTTTATGTTACTGATTTCTAATTTAATTTTGTTGTGGTGAGAATACATACTCTGTAGGACTTGTATTTTAATTTTCTTAAGGTTTCTTTTATTGCCTTGAATGTGGTATATCTTAATGAATGTTTCACGTATACTTGAAAAGAATGGGTATTCTGTTGGGTGGAGTGTTCTGTAAATGTCAGTTAGGTCAAGTTAGCTGACAGTTGTTGTTAGACTGGATAATTTATAAACAACAGAAATTTATTGCTCACAATTCTAGAGTTTGGGAATTCCAAGATCAAGGCGCCAACAGATTCAGTGTGTAGTGAGGGCCCATTCTTCATAATGGCACCTTCTATGTGCCCTCACATGACAGGACAAAAGGGCCCCCTCAAGCCTCTTTTATAAGGGCCTTAATCTCAATCATGAGGGTGGAGTCCGCATGACCTAATCACCTCCCAAAGGTCCCTCCTCTTAATACTATAACATTGGGATTGAGTTTCAACATATGAATTTTGGGGAATACAAACATTCAGACCACAGCAATAGTGTTCAAGCATTCTATATCCTTACTGGTTTTCTAGTTGTTCTATCAAATTTTAAGAGAGAAGTATTGAAATATCCAGTCAGAATCATGGATTTGTCTATTTTTCCTTACAGTTTTCTCAGTTTTTGCTTCATGTATTTTGAAGTTCTCTTATCAGATGCATAAACATTTAGGAATGTTATTCTTGCTGATGATTTGAATCCTTTATCATTATGAAATGACCTTCTTTATTCCTTTGATATTCTTTTCTCTGAAATCTACATTGTCTGATGTTAATGGCCACTCCAGATTCTTTTTTGACTAGAGTTACCATGGTATATTTTTCTATCCTTTTGCTTTTAACCTATTCGCATCTTTAAAGTGTGTTTCTTGTAGGCAGTCAATATAATTGGGTCTTGCTTTTTTACCCAATTTGACAATCTCTGCCTTTTCACTGGAGTGTTGAGGTCATTTTCTTTTATTTTATTTTATTAGATATGCTTAGATTTAAATGTATTAGCTTGCTATTTGTTTTCTATTTGTTCCATCTGATTTTTGTTTCTTCTTTCCTCTTTTTCTGCTTTCTTGGGGATTATTTGAGTACTTTTTGTTATTCTCTTTTGGCTATTTTTTAGATAATTGTTTATAGCTGTTTTGCTATTTCAGTGGTTGCTGACCCTTCAGACATTATCATAAAGAAATAGTACAAATTTATGTCCACAAATTTGGCACCTCAGAAGTAATAGACCAATTCCTTGGCAGATGCACATTATCAAAATTCACTCAAAAAGAAATAGATAACCTCAATAGTTTGATATCTCTCAAGGAAATGTAATCTGTAGTTATAAAGCTTCCAGGCCCAGATGGTTTCACTCACAAATTCAACGAAACCTTTAAAAAAGAAATAATATCAATTGATCATAATCTCTTCCAAAAAACAGAAGAGGAGGAAGAATTTCTCCACTTATTGTATGAGGCCAGTGTTACCCTGATATTAATACTAAAACCAGGCAAGGGCACTACATGGAAAGAAAACTACAGACCAATATTCCTTATGAACAGAAAATGAGACCAATCAGCATGGTCATGTGGTTTTCGCCAGCCAAATTCTATTATGCAGGTGCAGCATAGGTGGAAAGTTGGATTTAACGAGACTTAAGGTTTGGTCGTTTGAGTAAAATCAAGAGAGGAGCAAGGGAATTGAGAACATGTGCAAAGGAATTAATATAAAGGTTGAGCGTGGAATTTATGCTGGGTATGGAGGGAAGTGAGGACATGAAGGAGAGTGGGCGAAAGATGAGAAATGAGTTAGAAAGAAGGAGGTGGTAGCTGGAGTGGGATACTGGAAATTAAGAAAAGAGAAGAATAATAGTTTCTAGTAATGATAAGGTCAGTGATACGACCATGTGTGTTAGCAGCTCAGTAGGGTAGAGGACAAGATAATTAGAGGAGAGGAAGTCAAGGAACTGAGAGAAAGATAATCTATGTAGATACTAAAATGACCAAGAATTATGACAGGAATAGTGTTAGCAAGAGTGACAGTAAACCGGGCACTAAAATCTTTAAGGGGTGACGGTAAATGATCTGGGATCAGCAGTTGATGGCCCTGAGGAACCATGGTAGGTGATATAATCTGGTGACATGAAATTCAAGTCTTGGGGTTATTATTGAGAAGGGAGAGAGAATGTTTTGGAACCAATAATAAGAAGGACATCTTCCCCATCTCCAGGCCTGTGATACTAGAAGTGAGAGAGAGAAAACAGCACCATTTAGGAGGGTTTTAGAGAGAGTAAAGAGCTTCGAGGAAAGTCTCACTGTGTTGCCCGGGCTAGAGTGCCGTGGCGTCATCCTAGCTCACAGCAACCTCCAACTCCTGGGCTCAAGCGATCCTCCTGCTTCAGACTCCCGGGTAGCTACGACTACAGGCATGCGCCACCATGCCCGGCTAATTTTTTTTCTATATATTTTTAGCTGTCCAATTAATTTCTTTCTAATTTTAGTAGAGACGGGGTCTCGCTCTTGCTCAGGCTGGTCTCGAACTCCTGAGCTCAAACAGTCTGCCCGCCTTGGCCTCCTAGAGTGCTAGGATTACAGGCGTGAGCCACCGCGCCCAGCCTCCTAAAACATTTTGAAATACAGCTTGTCTATTATTAAGTTTTTGATGAATCTCCATACTATTTTCCCAAGTTGCTGCACCATTTTACATTCCCACCAAGAGTGTATTAGCATTTCGATTTCTCCACAATCTTGCTGAAACTTATGTTCTGTTTTTACAAATATATGTATACATTATATATATATCTACTAATTACATATTACCTAATTGTAGTTTTGATTTGCATTTCCCTGATATTTCATGATGTGGATCATCTTTTCATAATACTGCTGCCATTTGTATGTCTTCTTTTGAGAAATGTCTGCTCAAGTCCTTGGCTATTTTTTTAATCAGGTTATTTTATTGCTGTTGTTTGCTGTTGAGTTGTAGGAGTTCCTTATATATTTTGGGAATTGAACCCTTATCAGATATATAATTTTAAAATATTTTCTCTTATTCTGTAGGTTGACTTTTCATTTTATTGATTGTTTTCTTTGCTATATACAAACTTTTTAATTTGATGTAGTTCTTATATGAACCGGCAATCCCACTTTTGAACATATATCCCAAAGAATTAAAATCAGGATCTCCAAGAGATGTCTACACTTCCATGTTCGTTGCAGTACTATTCATAACTGCCAAGATGTAAACAACCCATATCTATTGACACATGAATAGATAAGGAAAATATGGTATACACATAAAATGGAATATTTTTCAGTTTTAAAAAAGAAAAAAGTTCTGTCCTTTGTGACAACATGGATGAAACTGGGGAACATGATGTTAAGTGAAACAAGCCAGTCACAGAAGGACAAACACTGCAGAATTCCACTTATATGAAGTATCTAAAACAGTTAAACTCATAAACGCAGAGAGTAGAATGATGGTTGTCATGGGCTAGGGATTGTGGAAAATGGGATGTTGTTTTTCCACTGGTGTAAGGTTTTAGTAAAGCAAGATGAATAAGTTCTAGAGGTCTGCTGTAAAACAAAGTGTCTATAGTTAACAATACAGTATTGTGCACTTCAAAATTTAAGGGGATGGACTTCATGTTAAGTGCTCTTACAACAAAAAACAAAACAAAACAAAGGAGGATAAGAAAAAATTTCTAGGAGGTATTAGACATATTTATTACCTTCACTGTTGTGATATTATCACAGGAGTTTTCATATATCCCAACTTACCAAATTGTGCATATTAAATATGTCAGTTCTTTGTATAGCAATTGTACCTCAATAAAACTATTAAAAGAAAATATGGCCTGTCTTACTAAAATAAAAAAGCCTGTCAGGTGCTGTAAAAAAATAACTAAAGACTTTTGGTGAGTTAGTGGAAACTTGTTTTAACTAGCAGATGTAAAGTAGTGAAGAGGTTGTCATAGAAAGATCTAATGTAGTGCAAAAACTATTAATATTTGCATATAGAAGCTTTAATATGACTATGTAATGAAGGCCATGCATATGATAATTTGTCACAGATACTTGAATGAATAAACAAGGAAAGTGATCTGGGATCCAAAATGAGTTAACTGGGGGATAGAAAGGGAGGTCACATTGGGAGCCTCGTAATTTAGGTAGATGGAAATACAGAAGTGTTTTTACCTGTCTCATATTCACTAATCACTGATTTCTATTTATATTTTATTCAGTATTCCTTGGTTTCTTCATAGTGCATTTTCTTTCTTGCTGTATCTTTGAGGAAATGTTTCACTTTATCATAGCCCTAATTGCTAGCCTGCTTTTAAATCTGTTATAGATGGTATACCTTAGTAAAATAAACACAGAGGAAATACGGTTATATATCTTTTGAAATAAAATTAAATTGAAGTAGGACAAAAAAAGAAGGTGGGATTGAGATAAATTAAAAAGTGTATTTCCTCTGAGCGCTTGACTGCATTAGCACAGAGAAAAGTTTCTTGTTATTAATTTTTGTTTAATAAAACTAACATCCTTTTCATGTCATTAAAATATTTGATTTTTCCCTTCCAGAGGAAATGCAGAATGCTACAATTAGAAAAGAACATTTAGAATCCTATGGCTGTATATGCACATCCCCTCTGATTTTAGTGAGCAAGCTCAATTCTCCAGTAAGATTTCCTTTTGAGTGCTTTTCCTTTCAATTAGACCAAATCCAAAATTCAGAAACCTAGTGAGAATCAGTTACATTCTTTCTCCAAAACTAGGAGAGACAAGTTGATTCATACTTTTAATGAATGTGGCCTTAATTAAAGCTTAAATAAAATCAGTTGCTCTGGTTGTTGTTTTTTACTCTTCAGGGATTCTACTGATTCTCAGATTGTGTCTTGGGTATTGATGTAAGTCTTTGGTTAACAGAAATTGTTCATTGTTTGAAACAGGAAATTCTGAACATCATTTTTGCCAAATCTATTTTTACTGAATTTATTTGTGAGGATTTTTGTGTGTGTGTGATTTCAATGTATATTTACAAAATTTTACACTCATTATTTTGTCTCAATTACCTGTCCTAATTTCCTAAAAGATGGGTTGAAAATTAATTTTTACCTCTTCTTGCCTAAAGCTAGTGCTTTATCTCAGTTAATAATTCACTATCTTACTAAGCTTGAAATGACTTTGCAGAGCATTATAATGGGACACAATTTAACTCAGCTAATATGGGTCTAAGCCATCTTTCAGGTGCTGCAATAGACAAAGGAAATGCTCTGAGCAGTATATGATTGGCCTGCTCTCAGCACTCAATTTTCCCCCTTTAAGAATATTTTATTTTCATGTGACTCAAGACTTTAAAAAACAGGGAAAACTCAGTCATGTTTAAGGCTTAGCGTATTTAGACAACTCCTCTCCACAGACCAACAAAATTAATTGTCCACAGAACATGGGTGGCTTGGTGTTACAAGTGTGATTTGGATCTAAAATTTCTTGTCTTTAAAGAATTTGTCATCAACTTGTGTGGAATACTAATGATATAATGATAGGATGTTCATAATGACACTATTCTAAAAGACCTGGCAAACCAACCCTAATAGTGTTCCAAGGACAGAAAATTTTGACTGATTGACTGTGTTTCATACTACCTGAGAGCCTAGCATGACGTTCACACTCAATATCTCAGAGTAAATAAAGAAAAGGAAGGAATAAATGAAGACAGGAAGAAGGGAGAGAGAGAGAGAGAGAAAGAGAGAGAGAAAGACCTATCTTTACAATCCATCAAATATTTCCTTCCCATTGCAGTTAATGAAATGCCATCTTCTTACCAGAGTCTTCAAGGCATTCAGGGTCTAGCCTTTGCTGCCGCTCCAAACTCCCCTCTCTCCACTTCACTACTTATTTTAATTTTATGCCTGTCACACTGCTTTTATCTCAGGGCTTCTAAACCTCCAAGCTATTTATTCTCTCTCAAGAACTTCAAATGCCATATTCCCTCCCTGGATTTTTTTTTTTTTCCCTTGCACTCCTCAACCTTTCTACACATTTGTCTGATTAACTTCCCTTTCCATGCATCATCATTAGCATCTTATTCTCAGAATGGCCTTCCCTGATCACTCGAAGTAAACTTGCTCCCCGTCTCCACCTCATTTATTCACAAACCCACTCTTTTATTTTTGGTAATACCACTTATCACAATCTGTGGCATTTTGTGAATTGATTTAGAGTCTGCCTTCTCCCTTGACTGTATCTCGGTGGGAACAAGCCCTGTCTGCTTCATTCACCAGGGTACAGTCAGTATCCAACACATAGTCTCAGCTATGGTAGACATTTCAATATCTGTTGGCTGACTATATTAGCAATTAAAAATCAATAATCAAATTTAAGTACATTAAAATTTACAAACACAGGAATTGTACTAAGTGGTGAATATAGAGGATATATTGGTGTTAAATAAAATGAGGTAGGCTGGATGCAGTGGCTGTCACCTATAATCCTAGCATTCTGGGAGGTTGAGGCGAGAGGATCACTTGAGCTTAGGAGTTCGAGACCAGCCTGAGCAAGAGTGAGACGCCGTCTCTACTAAAAATAAAAAAAATTAACTGGGCCTGGTGGCGCATGTCTGTAGTCCCAGCTACTTGGGAGGCCGAGGCAGAAGAATCACTTTAGCCGGGGAGTTCGAGGTTGCTGTGAGCTAGGCTGATGCCTCGACACTCTACCCAGGGCAACAAAGCGAGACTCGGTCTCGAAAAGAAATAATAAATAAATAACGGAGGCAATTTCCAATAGCACTCTTATAATTCACAATGGAAGACAGAACTCAGGTAGACATAGCTTTCAGATGAAGTTGAATAAAAGCTCAGGTCAAAAGGGAAGGACAATCTGAGGCCACATGACATCTCAGTCTTAAGGTTTAGATTCAAATTTGACTTGGAAGGTATGGAAAATAAAAAAAAAAGTTGCTTAAAACAAACAATAATATCCAAGACAAGGAATTACATTACAAAGGAAATGGCATAAAAGCAGAGGACTCAAGGCCTTAAGCAATAAATTAGCCTTGTGGTGCTGAACATAAGAAGAATCGTAAAGTTTAAGGTTATATAGATAATTTAGTGGAATTGTTACTTGACTCTCAAAGTTATAAAATATAAAATCACTCTAATCACTTTATATGACTTATACAAAGGATGAATAGAAAATACAGAGTTAGCATAGATAGTAAAGACCGAAAAAGACAATGATAATATGAAATAAAAGTCACAAAGTTTTGCGATGATATATAAACTAAAAAAAAGGGGGAAAAAAAAAGGAAGGAAGGATGGTTGATAGAATAATGACTTACTTTAATATATTTTCCTAATTTTTCTTTTTCAAATCCCTACATGGACATTATTAATTCTTTATTCATTCAAAACTAATCATCAAAAACTCACTATTGCTTTTATTTGGTTATAATATGCAATTTTTTAAATAATACACTAAATCATAATAGCATAAAATATTTAAGCAATGCAAATTCTAGGTGAAAATAAAAATTTTTCCTTTACTTCCTTAACCCCATCAATCCCAAATGTTTTATTATTGCTATGAAACATTTACTTAAAATTTCCTTATATTTTATATTATTTATATAATTAGCTTTTCTGGGAATATAGAATAAAGTCATTGTAAACATTCAACATTAGGAATTCATTTAAAACCTTTTGCCAGTATGTACCTTATTTGACCTATTATGGTTTTTAAAGTATGAAAGTTTTAGATATAATGCTCTCTTTGGTAGATAGATACTTCCTAGTTAGATTAGCATCTCTACATGTTATAAATCTTGAAAATTATCTTGAAATTCATTATCTTCCAAAGGGAAAATGGATTGCAATAAATCCAATGAGTAGAGATCTATTATCTAGTATAATAGGTGTCCAGAAAAGTGTCTTCAGTATAATAAACTTTCAGTATATATTGATTTACATTAAATGAATAAGTGCTTCTGGTCTCTATAACTCAAAGACACCTGCCCTCTGTATGTGTTTGCTAATCCATCCATAAATGTGTTTTTTGACCTTATGTGGGCTTCTGACAGATACCAAAGAGAAAAGAGCAGAAGTGATTCCCCTTTTCAACATCTGAGCAAAGAAACAATTCTGGAGATAAAGAGTTGAGCTAGGATCACCAAGACAAAGATCAAAAGGCACAGAAAGACTCTGGAGGGGAGAAAAAGTAGTATCTTTCTCTTACCCATGGCAAGGTACATGGCTGACCTCCCTTTAACAAAAAACAGATTAACAAGAAAAGAATAATACATATATTTAACCAAAGTTTTATCTGATACAGGAGCCTCATGAATGAAGACCCAAAGGGACAGGGAAAACTGCATTTTTGTGCTTAAGTTTGGTGACAAGTGGGCAGTTGTGTGAAAGTATGATTGGACAAAAGGTGGTATGATCTAACGGTAACAAGCAGGGGATGGGGTGTACTTAGAAAGTTCTATTTATTCAAATTCATCTTGGCATATCTATGTCTTTGTTCCTTTCCTCTGAGTATAAACAGGATATGTGAGTAAGTCTTATGACCTGATTTCAGGAGAGGTGGGTCAGGGAATTCTTTTATGCCCATGCTTTAGGACAGAAAGAGAGAAGAAGGTCACAGAATGATCTTCTTGCTTCTGTACTTTTCTTAATTTTAAAAATGCCATATTTTGGGGTAGCATGTCTTGAACCAAGACAACTCATAACTAAATGAGTAAAACCAAGAATAGAGCCAAGAAATAAGCTTGCCATTTAAGATGAAATCAAGAATATGTGACAGCGAAAGTCATTGAGAATTGCGATAGATACGTGTATTAGAGGTTATATTCAGGAATTATATTAAAATCTGACAAACTGATAAGAATAAAGACAGCACAGTACTCAGGACTAGAGGAGACAGCAGGGCAGTCGGTTGGGCTGTGACAGTTCAATGGGGAAGCCCCGGAAAGAGTCCAGAATGTCATATTATTAAGTAAACAAATCAAGCTACAATGAATCGGGAGTTAGGGGCAGCAACATATACGTGACAGTTGAAACACAGGCCAGTACTAAAGATCACAAACTCAAGGCAAGACAAATAGGTGTCTTTACAATCAGTAACTTTTTGTATATAAACTTATATACACACACTTACTATAGCAGGAAATAATCTCAAAGGCATAATTTATGTGGATTTCTGTTAAAGTAAGTAAATGAGTACATTTAACTGGGAAAGGCAATTGGAGAAGAAACAGAATTATAAATGTATAAATGCTCATGTAGTTCAAATTATATGAAAATTAGAAAGATATTTTAATTAAGGAAAATTTCATTCATATTTTTTAGTTTCTGTGATCTACAACTTATGAAATATTATCTTCAAGATCAACATGTTGATGGATTAATATGTTAACTTTCTTCCAAGTTTTGATCCATAAATCAACGGTTTTGAATCAACAACCAGTGGAATTCCTGGGTGACTTTTACATAAAATAGTAAATAATCCTTGAATCATCAGCGTTCTAGTAGTTATTACAAAGCCCTCTGCCATTGAGAGCATCTATTTTCTTCATTCATTTATTGGAGTATTTATTGTTTTTTCTCTAGGAAACCTGATTTTATCATAAAATATCCTTTAAACAACTGAGTTCTGTTATGTGTAACTTGGTATTTATAATATCTAACTTACGTGTGCTTCTTAATGAAGCTTAAGAATTGTTACATTGATATTTACACTTAATGTTTTTAACACAAAATCAAACTTCATACCTCACCTTTTTTAGACCTTTTAAAATACAAAAAACAATTTCCAAGTAGTCAAAACTTATACAGGTTTCTAAACATATTTTATCAGATAATATAAAAAGTATAATTTAATGAAAGCAAAATTTGACATAGGAGAACTTTGTGCAAATCATTGTAAGATCAAATTGTTTTTATTTATCTACACCTTCCCACAATGTTTCTGCTTGGAAACATTGTTTTTAATGATTCAATAGCAGACTTATTTCTATTAAATTTTCAGTAGCATCATAAAATTTCTAAAAGCATGTTTATACTGACCTATGAAACATATTCTGGACAATATGAAAATGTTGACTTATTTTGATTACTTTTGTGTAGTTCTAAAAGAATCAATTCTCAAATGGTGTGCTGATTTTAAGATTTGAATCACTGAGCACTCTATGCTTTGGTAAATTTGTGTTTATGAGCTTTATTGCATTCTTAGCACATAGTAGGCATGCAATACATACTTTAATTACTAAATAAAACTGAGAGGTGATCCAGGAAAGTAATAAATATGGAAAATACAGCAGGAAAGCTAGAAAGTGAAAAGTGTGTTTGATGAAAGATTTGCATAACCAAATTTAATGCTATATAAAATGGAGTAGATGCCGCTGCCCACTTGTGACACCAACATTTAATTAAATACAGTTGTCTCCTAACATACTCAATGGTTGAGCTTCCTCACAGCTGAACTAAAATTGTTTAAATAAAATGAGACTCATTAACTTTTCTAATTGTTGTTTGCACGAAGACCTGAACTTTGCTTTTAAAAAGAAACTGCTCCATCTGCAGCTAGTAAAAAGTATCAGCTGGCAATGTTTAACCCTCATGAATCATCCATTTATTTTTCTTTCCCAAACCACTGAGCATCAGGGAGAGGTGATTCTGTAAGAAAAATTCAAAGAATGTTTCAGGAACCTTATTTTGTGCCTGTCTTTTGAGCTTATGCATACTAAAAGGAATAGGTTGCTTGGTTTCTATAAAGGTAAAAGTACATGCATCATGGGAATGTACCAGCTGCACAAGTTTAGCCTTTTTTAGTTGTCAATAGAGAGGAAACAGATCATCAAAACTTGAATGCTTCATCTTATAATGCTGCTTCATATTGTACAGCTTTAAAATGGCAAGTGTCTCTTGACAAAGAAAATGTTCCATTGCTACCAGCTGATAACAAATGTTTTCCTTAAAAGAAGTAAAATATGTGAAGCTTCAACTTGATGTTTTGTATTTTAAGGTTAGTACAACCAATAATAAAAACATAAAGGAAATCTTCTCACTGTTTTTTGAAATTTAACAAAAAGCAATTCATCATGTTTTAATCATGTTTCCATGTAATGGTAGTCTTTAATGAATTAAGACAATTTCATAAATAAATAGCTATTTCAGAAAACAGATGTCTGTCAATTTTTCTTATTTGGTAATGACTTTTTCTTAATTTAGCATAAAAATTATTTTTCCATTTTTTTGTCCTGACTTTAGTCATACTTGACTTTTTTCTAATAAATGTAAATACTATGACAATTAAAATCTCTTGATGTAACAGTTAAGAATTTTGTTTGGAGAAAAACAGAGGCTTGAAAATTGTCAAAGATTTGTTCTCATGAACAAAAGAAAAATGGAAGAAAGTTGCCTGGGCAGACGGGTTTGGCATCACCAACCTCTCAGGGGCCCATGCTTCATCTACTTATTTTTTTCATCCACTGTTCTCAGTGGGAATCTTCCAGCCTAAAGCCACTTTGTAGTTCAATGGATGCTGAAGGTCCAGCCACTGAGTCCAAAATTCAGGAAGAAGAAATAAGAGAAAGTAGGAGAAGAAGGGATAATGCCTTACTAATAGGGAGACTGTCTGGGAATGCTACACCACATTTCTTCTAATTACTCATAACTAACTGTGGAGAATTGTAGCCTCAAGGCTATGCCTGCCTGCAGAGGAAACTCAGAAATATCATTTTTTTCAAGACACCTGGCTTAGGGTTTAGCTATAGGTAAAGAGATAACAACAAAATTTGAGAGGCAATGAGATCACTGGCACACAAAACAAAATCAATCTTGTTTTTATACAATAGCAACAGAGTTACAAACTTAATATAAAATTTAAATTGAAAGTATCAACTAAAAGTAAGCCACTTAAGACTAAATCAAACTAAAATGTGAAAAGCCTTTAGTTTTTTCTAAAGACAGGAATTGATAAGTGTTTATTGAAAGACATTAAAATATAAATAAGTAGAGAAATATACCATGTTCATTAATTGGAAGATGCTATACTTTAAAGATATCAATTTTGTGATAAGGCATGGTGGCTCATACCTGTAATTCAAACAGTTTGAAAGGCTGAGGAGGGAGGATTCTTTGAGACCAAGATTCCAAGACCAGCCTGGGCAACATAGTGAGACTTTGTCTCTACAAAATATAGAGTGTGCCTGGAGGGTTGCCTCAGCCCTGTCTCTCCCACCCAAAAAAAAAAAAAGGTGCTAATTTTTGATCAATTCAGTTTAGATCACATGGTCTACCTTGGAAAATGTTTTATGTGTTAATGAGAAGAATGTATATTCCGTAGTTTTGGGGTAGAATGTTCTGTAATAGTCTGTTAGATCCATTTTTTCTAGAGTCCAGTCTATCCAGTCTACTGTCTCAATCATCCATCTAGTGTTGTCAGTGGAGGGTTGAAGTCTCCCACTATTATCGTATTGTTGTCTATCTTTTTCCTTAGGTCCATTAGTACTTGTTTTATGATTCTAGGAGCTCTGATGTTAGGTATATATGTATTTAAGATTGTTATTTTTTTTATGAATTGATCCCTTTATCATAATATGATGACCTTCTTTGTCTTTTTGTACTGTGGTTTATTTAAAGTCTGCTTTATCTGATGTAAGAATAGCTAATCCTGCTTGTTTTTGGTTTCCATTTGCTTGGAATACTTTTTTCTACCTCTTTGCCCTGAGTCTATAAAAATCTCTACCAGTTAAGTGGGTCTCCTGAAGGAAGAAGATATTTGAATTGTGTGGTTTTTTTTTTAATTTATTCCTCCGATCTATATTCTTTCAGTGAGGCATTGAGATCATTTTGCATTCAAAGTAAATATTGATATGTGAGATATTGTTGCAGTCATTGTCTTGATTTTTGCCTAATTGTTTTGTATAATCAATTGTGTTACTGTTTTATAAGTTCTGTGAGTTTTATACTTTTGGGTGGTTTTATACTGGCATATATATCTCTTTTGTTTCAATGTTTAGAACACTTTTAAGCATTTTTTGCAGGGCTGGACTAGTGGTGACAAATTCCCTTAACATTTTCTTTTCTGGGAAATATTTTATTTTGTCTTCGTTTATGAAACTTAGTTTTGCAGGATACAAAATTCTCAATTCTGATTAAGAAGGCTAAAAATAGGACCCCAATCCCTTCTAGCTCGTAAAGTTTCTGCTGAGAAGTCTTGTTAGTTTGATGGGATTTCCCTTATAAGTTATTTGATGCTTTTTTCTCACTTCTCTTAGGATTTTTTTTCTTCATGTTGACTTTATATAATCTGAAGATTATATGTCTTGGTGAAGGAAGACCTTTTTATAGTGAACTTCCCAGGAGTTCGTCAAGCTTCTTATATCTGGAAATTTAAATCTCTAAGAAGACCAGAGGAGTTTTGCTCAATTATTTTCTCAAATAGGTTTTCCAAACTTTTTGCTCTTTCCTCTTCTCCTCTCTCCGAAATACTGAAGATTCTTAGGTTTGTATCTTTTACATAATTCCATATATCTTGGAGATTTTATTCATTTCTTTTCTTTTTTTTTCTTATTTTTGTCTGATTAGGTTAATTCCAAATTCTTATCTTCAAACTTCAAAATTTTCTTCTTCTTGGTCTAGTCTATTGTTAAAATTTTCCACTGTATTTTGCAATTTTCTAAATGAGCCTTTAACTTCCAGCGGTTCTGTTATTGTTTTTAATTTAAATATCTATCCCTTTAGTGAAGTTTTCATTTATGTCCTGAATTATTAATATTTTTTGGATTCTTTTTGTTGATTTTCAACTTTCTCTTGGATTTCATTGAACTTATTATCCATATTTTGAATTCTTTCTAATTTTTCCTTTTGGTAGGGATCTATTTCTGGACAGCTATTGTAATTTTTGGGGTGTGTTGAAGTAATGTGTATTTTCATGCTACTACAGTTCTTATGTTGGTTTCTTATGATCTGGAGAAGCTGTTACTTCTTTATTTTGAATTTATTTTCATTTGGATGGAACTTTTTTATTTTCTTGTATTTTATTTATTTTTTTCCCTCCAGGGCCAGAAGGTGGCACTTATGAGTAAGAGCCAGCTGTGGCATAAGCTGGTGGGTAGGTGTTAGAACTTCTTTGCTGTAAGTTCTCTGTTTTCTCAGGTGATGGACTGGTCTGTGGTAGGAAAGCAATCCATTTCCCTATTGCACTCTTGTCCTGAGGCCTGTGACTTTCAGTTCAGTGAAACCCTATCATCTATCTCCAGGTCACAATGTTTCTGAGAGCTGCAGAAAACACCTTTCTCACAGCTCTCTGCCTAAATGGTTTTAGAGCAGAACCTCTTCCCGTAGCCCCAAATAGATACCTTTACAGTTCACCTGTTCTGCTCCATGGGGAACATTGCTGCTTCATGTAGAAAGGGAGAGGTGCACTGCCTTTCTGCACATACAAGTGAGTACCTGTTGTAGTGTTGTTGGCAATTTAGATTGTCCAAATTTCAGACCCCTGGGGAGTGTTCGGGTGCCTGTGGTGGTAGACTAGGTTAGGCAATCCCTAGTCCCCTGGATAGCATGCTTGAGTTCTGGGGGACTAGACTGATGCTGGACAGGAGAACTCATCTTCAGTCCTCCCTGGATTCAGGCAGTGGCTGACAGGGAGGGGTGGCAGCGGGAAGGACAGGTGCACTGTGAGTATGCCACCAGGCAAGGTGAGCCCCTCTTAGTAGAATTAGCAGAGGCAGGCAGCTGTGGGATGCCCAGGCCAACACATCTCTCTTCCTCAGCAGCAGCAAGCAGGCTTTCTCCTTCGGGGACACAAAAGCACCCAGATCCCCAGCTCCGTCCCAGGCCCTGCAGCGGCAGTGGCCATGGAGGCAGTGGTGAGGCAGCACAAACTGCTGGGGATGGGCTTCCAGAACAGGCTGACGGGGAGGGGAAGTTGTGCCACAAACTTGCCTCCAGGGAGGGCAGTTTCCTCACAGCAGAGACAGGCAGCTGGGGATACAGATTGCTCACTCCACCGTCTCTCTCTGGTGGCAGCAGTTTCTGGTCTTCGGACACACAGAAGTGCCCACCCCGTCTCGCTGCTCCCTTGGTGGCCCTGAGTCTGTGGTCTGTGGCAGCAGTGGTGTAGCTGGTGGCCTGGGACTGGGCTTTCTGAATGGCTCAGGGCTCAAAAACCTGTGGGACTTCACCTGAGTTCAAGCAATGCTTTTGTGTACTCTCTAGGTAGCTCCTTGCCTTAGCCTGCGGGCCCATGAGAACCTAGGGTGTTCTCCTATAGCTAGGATTTTGAAAGTTCCTGGAAGAGTGTGGTAACCCAGAAACCTCACTTACACTTTCCCTGCATCAGGGAGCTTCTCCCGTCTTTCTGCCAATCCCAGACGAGCAGGGTGTCCAGCTTTGTTCTTCTCTGCTTTCCTGATTCCTGTCACTTCTCTTTTGGATTTAAGTATTCTCTTTTAGACTATCTGTCCAAAATGTGAATATCTTCTCACTAATTTTGATTTCTGTCCATGGGAGAGGTGCACACTACTTGCATCTAGTCAGCCATCTTGAACGAGAACTGCTATTCATTCTATTTCATTAAGTATTTTTAAAAATATACTTAAAAAGTCATACAACTCTATTCCCAACTCCTTGCCCCAATAGTTTTAATCTTTATCTCATCATTATTTCTATGTTTTCTGCTTTATATATGGAATTAAAAAAAAAAGTCTAATAGCCCGGTCAACATCTGTCGTGAACCTGCCTTCTGTTGGTCTCCATGCAAAGACTGAAACTTACACTTTTCATTATTTCAATTACTATCTTGTTAGCACTCTCTACCCCTTGTTTGTCTTTTAACATTTTTATTTACACTGGATAGTAATTTAAATGCTCACATGATATAATGAACATTTATCTTTATCCCTTATTCTCATTTCTGAGGTAGAGTGCTTACCTTTGCCAAGGCTGTGAAATCTTTTTTTAATATATACTTTCCATTCTGTCTTCCCTTTTCAGTACTCATTCCAAGCTGTGAAAGTCCCACCTATATCCATACCAGCCTGCTTCCTGCCTCCAATCCTCAGCTTTTTCATCCATCCTGCACACTCTTTAGACAATCTGCCTCATAGACATTTTATTTTATTTTTTGAATTTGCCAGTCACATGTCACAAAGTATTTTTTTATGAGATAAGTAATCTTACTCAGAAATTGCCCAATTTATTAGATCAAAGATTGTTCAAATAATGTTAAATATTGTTTGGATTACATTGAGGCTAAAATGTATTTCTCAATCCCTGACACAAAGGAAATTCTTGAGTCCAATGGGGATCAGATCTCTGTTCCTTGCAGAGCATCCTGTTTGAGCTCTCAGGGTTTATGGGTACATAAGCCAAGAGTATGATGATATTGTAAAAATACTTTATAAATTCTCATGTTCCCTGAATGTCAACAGGATCTACATTTCATAATCTGATCAGCAATGAAGAACTCTGGACATTTTCACCATTCTGAAAAAACATATTGCTTAACATCTCTGAATCATATCAGGCTTTTGTGACCATTTCATAAAAGAAAAAGAGACAGAGAGTGGATTTTTCCAAGTATAGTTGAGTTGATTTTTTAATTTGGGTCTTTATGTTAGAGACAGGGGAATAGTTTCAAAAAGCAGATTATATTGTTGCATTATATTCCTTCTTATTGTTGTTGACTTATTTCTTAGAAATTTCTATAGTATGTTCTGATTGAAAGCCAAAAGGTTGTTTCCTGAATTGAGTATTCACGTTTTAAAATCCTAATTTCCCTATAAGCTTAAGACCAATCACGATCCATTTAAAAATTTTTGAATATCTTTGAATTATTTATGTTTGTCTTGTTTATTATTCATGTATGAGATGGGAAATTTGCTTTGGGAGAAAAACAAACAGCAGCCAAGTGAAGTCCTACTTGCCAAATTGTTAGAGTGGGATATGAGACGTTTATAATGGACTGTATAGAAGCTCTTTCATGCTATACTAAAAGAGTTAATGCTATTGATAAAAAGAAGATAATTTCTAAGTATGACTTTACTTTTCACAGAAGTGGGACATTATTTACTCTTAAGAAGCCCACAGATAACTCTAAATCATCCTTGCCATAGAAAATAATATACCTTCTGCAACATTAAATATCATACACTAATATGGCACACTTTAAAGTCAAAATACAATTCCACATAATATTAGTAACTGAAATGATTTTCTGTGAGCTGGGAGAATTAGACACTATGTCAGAGAAAAATGTGTGGATGGCAGGCCCGGCTTTGACTGCAAGGTTGTACTCCCGCCGTTCTGCAGGACGTTCGCCTTCGCCCTCACCTTCGAGGTAGGTGCCTACCTTCAGAACGTGCTTTGATCAAGAGCCGGATGCCGTCTACGAGCACATCAATGCGGGGAAGCTGTGGAAACACATCAAGCACAAGTAGTAGAACAAGGAGTAGCTCCTCGGAGGCCCCCAACCAGACCAGAAGGACCAGGTTCACCCACCAGCTGTTTGCCCAGCGCTGGGAACTCAGCCTGAAGATGATATTCAAATTACTATTCACAGACCACTTTTAGCTGTTGGCAAGAGGTGGCTTCACCTAACAAACAGATTCTTTAACTTCTGTTGTGTTTGAAGTCTGTTTATTCAGAAACATCAGCAAATAAATGCCGATTGTTCTTGAGGAAAAAAATGAAAATATGTGGTTAGAAGAATAATTTTTTCACATCAAATTTTTTTTCTTTTTTCCTTTTTTCTCTTTTTCTTTCTTTTTTTACCTCAAGACTGTAATTCATATCACATTTTAAAGCATGTAGTGATAGCAATGTTAAGCAAGTCTTGCTTAATAAATTCATATTTGCTATATCATGAGTACTCATGTTTGAATATTACCATGAAAACTGTAGAAAATGTACTATTTATATATAAATATATAAAATATATAAAATTATATTTCCTTGATTTATTATTTTCCTGAGGTAACAATAATGTGTCAGTGTATTTCTTCTTCTAAAAACAGAACTGATTCAATGGCCTCTTTCAGAGTAAATAATATTCCTCCTCTTGTATTATTTCTCCTTTTTATTTACTTTTAAAAATCTTTTCCGTACTCTTATGCTTTTCCTTTGTTTTAGCAGGCTAAAAAGACTAAAACAAAATAAAATGTAAGATAAGATGAAATGATACTTGAGACAGATTATATGAATAGAGGGAAAAACAGGAAAAATATAAAATACAAAGTATTATAAAAATACTTAAATGAAGTTGGTAGATTTTTAAAAATTATACAATGAATCATCAAATACTTAGCCCAGTTTCAAATACCAACATTTTCTCTGTCAAAATTAAATTATCCATAGTGAATATAAGCTGAATACAAACTATGTGTTAGTAGATTAATTGCTAAACTGTTACTTTAAGAGTCAGTATCACACAATATCTTGAAGAGAAAGAAATATAAAATATGCTCAAGATATTTATTTTTAAAAGGAGTCTAGGGATATGACTATTATTAATCAGAAGAAGAAATGTTTGATGTTTCAGAGATAATTAGTGTAAGAGCAGAAAATAATGAAATGATTAGCTTTGGAGGAGAGTGAATGAAGCGGTGGTGTAACTGAGTTAAATTCTCATATACCGTTATAAGTAATCAATACACAATATACAAAGGTGACAAATCAAAAATAAAAGTATGAACATATTATTTGAATTTATTGATCTATTTATATTACACAGGGAAGTAGAATCAATTCTTTTGGTCTTTCTTTGTGCAGGAGGCAACTGCCAGGTGCCTCTAGTTAACTATCCTGAAGCTCCCTCCAAAATCATTTGTTAAAAATTGTGTTGGGGTAGAATTTGGGTAGAGTAAAATGGCAGAAGGAAATGTTCCACATTGTCTATCTATTTTGTTGTGTTGGTCCTATGCATGCTTTTATTATGATAAAAATAAAATTAGTTAAATAAGTTAAAACAAAATATCAACACTTATTTTCTTTAAGGCTTGTAAAGTGGATCTAAAGATGATATTCATTTACCTTCTCATAAAGCACTGATTTTTGAAAGAAAGGGCATAACATATTCATTGCATGTGGACATGTTTAACCTACCAAAGACTACTAAAATCTTGTGTAAAAGATCCTGCAGTCAAGTTAGAAGGGAATCCACTGGTTATTTAAAAAAATAATAGTAACTATAAATATGTATAAATAATAAGTGCGTAGCAGTTAGCAGTGCAATCCAATGGTCACATTTGTGTGATGCTATGGGGCCACTTCATTTGTCTAAAAATTGATAAATAAACAAAAAGAATTAAACGTTTATTCTGCCTTTAGTATTTTACCATAGGATAGCCAAATTACCATAGCATAGCCAAATGTTTCATTATTATTTATTGAAAAAGTTCTTATTAAAAAATTTCAGGTAAGCAATGAAGACATGTCATAAAATTAGAATATTATAAACTTGTAGACTTTTAATGGAGGGACAAATCCAAGCAGACTACAAAAGTTAAGTGAAAATCAAAGAAAAATTTTGTAATGAAAGAATAATTATAAATTTTCAGCACGTGAAAATATTATTCTAATAATATTCTAAAATATTATTTCTAACATCACAAAAAGATATTATGTATCTTTTGATTTAATGCTATAGGTATTACCCAATACTATATATAAGTTATACTTTTAAAAACAGAACTCAAATACTCGCTGAGGCTCTCAAAATAATTATTATTTCACTAGGGTTGAAATTACAAATCAAAATAATTTCTCAGAAAAAAAAAAAACTAGAGGAAGAATGGCCTGTAGAATAAAAGGGACTTAAAAAGTGTATGGAGCAAATCATTGTATAGAAATTGTTTGGTTCTTGATTTGAACAATCTATATAAAAATGTTTCATTCAATCAGAGAAACTGAAAGCTAAAATGATTTTTTATGATATTAACAAGTTAATGTTATTGTGGATATCGTTACATGTTAAAACAAATTTGCCATTATTTTTCAGGAAAAAAATACTACAGTTTTAACAAAAGTATTGCCTTCAAAATAATCCATTGATTCGAGTTAGCAATTGTTGCAAGGGTGAGAATAGAGCAGTGGGGAGAAATGTGTGGGAATAAAGAGAAAACACTGGATGTGGATTGATACTGAAATGAATGATGGGTACCACAGGGTATATTATATTTACCTTCCTAATATTGTATGCAGTTGAAATTTACCATAAAAGTGTGTTTAAAAGAGCATATTCACTGTGAAAAATTTAAGCTACAGGGGAAAAAAAATCATCATTTCAAACATTAAAAGTTATTTTTTATTATTTCCTAATGAAATTATAGCTATATGATATAAATATTGCACTTTGATTTTTAAAATTAACATCATACCATGAACATTTTGTTAACTTATTATAGTGTATCAAATATGAACTTAAATTATTTTTATAAAAGTGAGTTTTAAAGCAAGTCTGATAGAGATATACTGAATAATAAATACTAGAAATATAAAATAGTCTATAGAATATATGACATAGAATATATAAAATAATTAAACATAAATGCAAGAATAAATTATAATTTTAATTATACCATGAAATCATCATATTTGACTTAAAGAAACTTAAAAAGCAAAACAGATTTGAAAGGCTTTAATTTTATTGTATTTGACACCTGTTGTATTTAATCTTTTTAGTATGATATAATTATGAGAAATGCTTAACATAATATCCCTTCATTTATTAAAGAATATAATTATTAAGGAATAAGACTTATGATGCTTCATGAGTGATTATCACACCAAATTAAACAAAATAAAAAGAAAATAATTAAAAAAAAACATCTAATATTAATATATGTTGGAAATATAGTAAATAACAAGATTTCTTTAAAAAAAACCCTATAATTGTCATTCAATGCTTAATTTCTGAAATTTCAGTATGAATAGAGAATGTTGTAATTCTTATGATGTATTAATACGAGCCCAGTGATATCAGCCTGTACAATAGGGAAGATAAATTATTTTTAAGAGTAATTGTAGGTCAACAATAAATACATAGTGCTATTGACAATTGTAACAGTGTCTCAGCAGTGTCAAAAGGATACTTTTCTACTAAATATTTTGGAACACAGCAGTCATTTGAACTAGAATAGACAAACCAATAAAGGTTATCTCCTTTGGCTTTTGAACTTTCTCAGAAAAGATACACTTTACCATTCTCAGGCATAACAATGCACTATGATTGATGTCAGTTCTGTGATCTTTTCTTTCAAATTTTAGTCTTCCAAGGAGGAACTCTTTTTATGAATTTAAAAACCTGGACTACCTATTGTGTCAATTGTAGAGAGTTAGTTCAAGAAGAAACTTACGCTCAATTAGGAAATAATCATTTAGTCCCTAAAGAATGGTAGTTCTATGAAAATCAGCTGGCAAGAAAATTTACTGAGCTCCATAGAAACACAATTATTCCAGTAAGATTCAATTGGGTAATAAGAGTAATGATTCATTTTTGTATAATAGATACCTCTAAGAAGTGACATTGAAAGGTTCTCTATGGATTTTCAAAAATAACTTAATAGTCACAGCATGTTTCCTTTACAAAGATATTATAGATTTAAAAAGTTGTTTCTATTTCTCTCCTTTTAATAGAAAGAATGGGATTCACGGCAAATGGGAGGGTTTGTGAGTCAGAGACTGCGGTGAAAATTCTGTCTCTGTCCCTTTACAAATACGGTGTTGTAGCAAATCTTGCGGAATCTTGGTTCCTCTCCTGCTAAAGTAGAGGGGTCTTTTTGTTTGCTTGCTTGTTTGTTTGTGTCAGATTTTAGTCTTGGCATGCTCATGGCCGAAGAATGACCAGACGCACTAAAGTTAAGCAAGCACAAAAATGAGGTTTATTGAGGAGAGAAAGGTAGGATTATAGGGCAAGAGCAAGATAAAAGTTTACAGAGCATGGTGCATACGCCATGGATGACAATCAGACCCATTGTTGCAAAAAAGGGAGAGCCGAAGGAAAGGCAAAGAGAGTGATTGGCTATGATCTGCATCTTATTTAATAATGCCTGGATAGGGACCTCCCTTATGGTTCAGAGTGTTAGGTTTATTCCTGGTGAGAACCCGAAAAGTACATATAGGACAGAATGTGGTTAATGCAAAACTTAGGCTTGTAAAACAATAGTCGCAGGAGTCTGAAGAGTCCCCAGATGTTGTAAATCTAACATACAGCTACAGCCAGCATTCCTTCCCCACAGCCCAATAGGGATGAAATTTACCCCTCCCTCTTTCTCCCGTGAAGGACGACATCAGAGCTGAAGGATGGATGTGACTGCAGCAGGGGCTCTAGGAGCTGGTTGTTTGAAAAAGAATTAATTACAAGTGGCTGTTCTGGCCCACTTACTTACTCCCCCTGGAGAAACCCTCTATAAAACCCAAGGCTCTCCCCTTTTCTCTCATGGACGCTCTTTTCGCCTCCACGCATCTGCACCCAGATGCTCAAAATAAACAATATTTTGCTACGCATGAGGCTTTGTGTGTCTCTCTTTCTTGGCTCCACTTTGGCTGGACAGTTGGGAGTCACATGACCGCAGCCTTATCTATGCATGTGGGTTCTAGGTCACTTTCCAGACTTTACGGTACCCACGTCGCTTGGTCCATGAGCTAGAGAGTCTTCGGCATTCTTTTGCAGCTGACGAGCCAAGTTCTGATTGGCAGATTCTTAGAGTATTCCCTCCTGCCCTAGGTATGGAGAATTAGGGTTGGGCAGGACCAAGATGGGGGCAACAGCACCCACTTTTTTCCCTAGGAGACCCGGAATTCCTCACTATCTATCTACTATTTGTACTGTTTCATCTATTTCTTTGGTGTGGTTATTTCCCTGCTTGGGGTGGCTTTCTCATATGCATATGCGCATCAGCACTCTGCTGAATACTCTAGGGGCACTTCGCACATCTCTGGAGTTCTCTTGGTGTATGTCTTCCTCCTCTCCAGTACTTTCTCCTCTCTAGTACTGTGTCTTGTGAATTCTAGCTTCCTTGCTTTCTCTGAACTCTAAGTTCTATCTCCTCTTTTCAGGTATTCTATTGGGCATACCTAGACTCTGTTTCCAGGGCTGCAGCCTGGAAATTCACTGCAGGCAGAGAGCATCCCTGGGCTCGTCTTATCTGTTTCCTGTCTCTCAAGGATCCCTGTACTCTGCTACTTGATATCCAGTGTTTTGAAACTGTTGCATCATATATTATGTACTGTTTTTTGTGTGTGTGTCAGGCAGGATGACAAATCTGGTCTTTGTTATTGCATAACAAAGGACAGCTGCTTCCTGACTCCTTTGAGCAACACGGAGGAAGATGCTTTTGTGGCAATTTTCCAGCTTCACCCAGTCCTGGGGGCAAGTGGACATCCTATTTCACAGATTTGTTCTATTTCATCAAGAAGACAGGGCTCAACCATTATTATTTCATTTGATGGACTAGGAGACTGAGATTGAGAGTCCCCAAATCTCCCAAAGCCACAGTGATGGAAGTGAATGAGATTAAGACCTGCAAAATTTTCCCTTTAGTCTGTTCAATGCTGTGAGAAAATAGTTGGACCTGAGTCAATCTGAGATTTATACTCTGTCTCTAGACTTTCCCAGTAAATCCCCTATTCCGTGAGCTTCCTTTTTTAAAGCATATTGTGATTTATAGAGCACTTTATTTGGAAGATTGTTGTCATCCTCATTCCATCATCTTCATCCAGTTTCTGAGAGGACTCCTGTGTCTGTCCCATCAGATTCCAGTTGGGGTATGGAGGAGTGTTGTTTGATTAAAATGCAGATGTTTGGGCACAAAATGGGAGTTTGGAAGTTATCTGCTCCTTAAAAAAAAGGGTAAAATTCACATAACAAAAATTTACCATTGTCAACATTTTTAAGTGTACAGTTCATTAGTGTTAAACACATCACTTCATTATGCAACCAATCACTGTAACTCTTTTCATATTATAAAACTGAAATTCTATACCCACTAAATAACAACACGCCATTCCTTCTGTCAACCACCATTCTATTTTTGTCTCTGTGAATCTGACTACTCTAGGTTCCTCATAAAAGTGGAATCATATGGTATTTGCCATTTTGTGACTGACATATTTCACTTAGTATAATGTCCTCAAGGTTCATCCATGTTGCATGTGTTGAAATTTCTTCTTTTAAAAGGCTGAATAATATGCCACTGTATGTATATACTACATTTTATTTATCCATTCATCCATCCATACATAGACACTTGGTTTGCTTCTACATTTTAGCTATGGTGAATAATGCTGGTATGAACCTGGGTATACAGAGACCTTACTTTCTTTTGTTTGAGTTATATAACCAGAGATGGAATTTCTAGATCATATAATAATTTCTATTTGATTTATTTGAACAAGTGCCAGGCTGTTTTTCATAGAGGCTACACCATTTTACATTACCACCAACAGTACGCAAGGGTTCTAATTTCCCTGCATTTTCACCAACACTTGTTATTTTATTTCATAGTAGCTATCCTGATGGGTGTGAGGTGGTATCTCATTGTGGTTTTGATTTGCATTTCTCTAACAATTAGTATTGTTAAACAGCTTTTCATGTGTTTGTTGACCATGTATACATCTTCTTCGAAGAAATGTCTGTTCTTGTCCTTTGCCCATTATTTTATTGAGTTTTCTGTTTATTTGTTTTGTGGTTGTTGAGTTGTAGGAAATCCTTATATATTCTGGATATTAACTTCTTATCAGATAAGTCATTTACAAATATTTTCACCAACTTCATGTGTTGGCTTTTTACTCTGTTGATTGTGTCATCTCTTACCTATGAGTACCAGCTGATTCTGATACAGAAAAAGCTCTAAATTTTGACTTGATTAAACTTAGCATAAGTTACAGAAAGAGTAACTGCAACATCTAATGCAAAGTCTAGTACTGTTAGAGTGTGAGGTTACCACATGCTATCTCTTCTCACATTTTATTCATTCTACATATTACTGTCTCATTTTCTTTGATTAAGGGCCGTGCATTGGGGGTGGGGGGGTAGACAGTCTCTGATTCCATGATCAAGTGCTTTCATTATTGAAATTCTTCAGGCTACAGAATTTAAAACTTAACCAATTAAGTGACATATCCACAAATATTAACCTAAAATAAAATACCTACTATCTTCCAGACTTTACTGAAAGGAGGATTTCAATGAAGATAAAGTCCCTACATGAAAAAATTCAATGGGGAAATTTTCCACAATTCATGAAATATAACAGGGAAAAGAACACTTAGCTTTCAAAGACATGACACATTTTCTTTTTTTGTATGCACACGTTCACATACACACACATCCAGTGACGCTTTAAACTATAGCAAGGTTTTAATCTTATACAATAGTTCACGAATGTCATGATACTAAGTTTCCAAGCTCTAGTTTGGCATTCACCATGGAAGAAAACAATTTTTTTTTTTACAAATGCAGCCCTTCTGTGTAATATGAAGAGGGCAGCAGAGAAGATAGATATTGCTTCCTGTTACCGTCGTGCTTAATACCCGGGAGTGTTATTGGAGGAAAATTTCTTCCTATTTATAAACTAATAAGCACAGTATTTCCCTAGCTTCAAGGAAATTAAGTTAAAGCCAGACTCTTTAGGTTCTGATTTTTCTCACACTTCATCTTGAAAGATTTCTATTGCCCCAAGGTATTAATATCTGCTACTTACCTAATGCAAATTTTAGTCCAGGTGTTTTTTATATAATATGTTATTTAAATCTCAAAATAATACTGTAAGGTAGAATTAACATGCCCATTTTAGTAATGAAAAAATTAAGTCAGTTTTCTAATCATTCAGCCCTGATGTAAACATACTTTTGTTTGAATCTAAAACATATATTTTTCACTGTTTTATATAATATAAATAGACATTTATCACTTAGAATATATTCTGTGAATAAGTAAATACATATAATGGTTAAGATCTGCCTGGCAAGTGTGAAAGATTTCTTCAGTCTTTGCTGACCATGCGAGGATTTAGGTCACCTATGACTTCCTTCATCATAGATATACAAAACTGTTTGCTTTGTTGTGTGACTGTTTATATTCCCAATCACAGATATATCCCAAACCTCCCTGCTAGTTTACTTATTTTGAATAAAAGGACTTGACATAATAATCTCTTTCATTAAATGATTGAATGAGCCCTTATTTTATGCTTATCATATGTGAATTACTTGGTACATACCAAGAAAAGAAAGTTAGTAAAAATAAACCATACCTGAGTGGTTTGGAAGTGGGAAAATATTCCAACACTCCTCTCCCCACACCAAATTATAACAGGTGCACAAATGCATCTCTGGTAAAGTGAACAGAAGATATAATTTAAAATACAATAGTCCATGCAATCATCTCCATAGAATGTAAAGTAGTAAGTGCTGTACAAATGTGCTTCAAAAGACATTAAAAAGAGAGGAAAATCATGCTCAATTAAAAACATTAGTCAAAGTATAAAATGGGCAAAGGGAGAATCACAGAGTGATTACCCCATAGCCCAATGGGATCCAGACACTTTTATACCTCCTTTTAGAGGGGAAAGGGAGATTAGGAGTATAGGTAGTTCTGTTTAGGGGCAATAAATGGTTGCTAGGGAGGATAAATGGGTGAGGGAAACAGATTAACTTATAAATGATTCTTTTTGCAAATTAAATTAACCTTGAGAGACAGATATAATATTTAAAATGGTTTGGGCCAGGTCTGGTTGCATTCTTGATTTTCCTTCCTGCAATATAGTAGATAATAAGAAAGGGAAGGGAAGTTGATCATTCTTTTGATAAGTCAGTCTGGTTATGCAGATAGATAGAAAGCCCCTTCCAAGGGCCTGTTGCTCTCCAAGGGCCTTTAATTTAAAACACTCTTTACCAAAGAGTCATATTTCGGGGTGAAATTTCCTGAGCTTCTTCAGATGGAAGGTAATTAAATTAGTCTGAATTGGAGGTGAAGCAAAGAACTCAGGCGGCTGAGTAGTGTGAGTATATGATGATAAGGTTGGAAGAAGCATGGAAACCATGCAGCCATTCTACCACCTCACATTTTTCAATAGAAAAACATTACTAGGGAGATTAATTTTAATGATAGGAATATGTAGAGTTCCTGCTGTATGCTGGGACAAAAAGAATACTCACAATACTAATAATCATTGGTACAGTGTCAGGATCCCAATGAACAGAGAAGAGAATCAAGTCTCTGAGTAAATGCAGGGCTCATAGTTCTGAGTTCAATATTGCTTTCACTTATTTATTTATTGAGCCAGGAATTATTTATTGAGCAATTATATTTTGTCAACTACTATGCTAGGCAGTAGTGTCTAATGGTATGCAAAACAGTCTCAGCCTTTGCCTTCACAGAATGCACATTCTGATTGGGGAATGAGAAAAAAAACAGTAAATAAATCTGTTATTATACAATGAAAAGCCTTAAAACAAGCAGAAAGATAATTACGACAGAATGAGATTGAGAGAACTGCTTCATAAAATGATTACAAAAGACTTCAATGAGGATGGTCATTTAAGGGGAGACCTAAAAGATGAAGCATGTGCATACAATGAGAAGACTTAGGATAAAATCATTCTAGGTAGAGTACACAGCATAAACTACAGTCCTGATATGGGAAAGGTCTTGGAAATTGCATTAAAACATAAAGAAATAATCCATATGTAGATTATACAAGGCAATTTGAAATTTAGATTGACTCTTATAAGAGAGGTCAGAGCTAGAAATGTTATACGAGTAAAGAGAATAGATATGATCCCAGCCAAGGAGAATATTAAATTACACAGGAAAAGTTGTGTAAAATGTGAAAGAAGGGACTCGAGGCCAGAAATTTCAGGGAGAGTTTTCTTTTATAAATATGTGGAGTCTGAGCAGTAATTATAGGAATATAAGTGTGATGCCAAAAGTAAAAGGCATAAAAGAACAAGCCAAATAGATAACTCAAAATAGAAAAGTTTTATAAAGTAGAGGATCAACTATGCTAAATATTGTTTGGTTGAAACATAAAATTAGAATAGAGATGGTCATTGTTTTTCTCCAAAGAGAAATCCTGAGAAAACAATTTAAGGGTAACATGGGTAGAAGAAGGTCATGGGTTTGGGAGTCACATACATCATTTTCATTTAGTAGTAAGTGTCGACACAACATAAGCAAAGGGGTCAGAATCTAGTTCTGGGTGGGGTACATTTTCATGTTGGAAGACTGCATTAATTTAGTTGTAATCAAATAAGGCCAGATTCAAGAAACTTCAATTAGATACACTTAAAATTTACCTTTCTTAAAAAGAAATCTGATTACTATGTACATAATTTCAAAAATGAAAACTACTTGTTGATTTTAAAGTTAATGAACCTTTTAATGACTTTATTGTCTCTGTATTCTGTTGGAAAACATGTGAAGATTTGGTTGCAGTACAGAGGTCTGCAGTTTCAGTTGATCCTCTAGATATCAGTCATTTGGATATCAATCATTTGTTACTCAAGGTTGTCTTGATTTGGGTTAGGTAGGAGAATGTAGATTCACAGCAGTAAGTGGCTGAAAAGCATGAAAGCATTTTTCAGGCATGTTGCTGAAGGCATGGCTATTTTACTGCATTTTTCCGTATTTCAATTGGATTTTCTTAGTCTTCTCAGTAACAATGACTTTAAAATGTCATCTAGTGAGGGCTCAATCAATTTCATCTGTAGTTCTTTAGGTGCCTTGGTGATATCAACTAGGTGAGGCTGAATTGCTAATTTGGGTGTGATGTCATGATTCTCAAAGTCAGTGAACCTTTCATGTTTTCTCTAATTAATAGGTCTATAGCAGATGCATATTCTTCAAATGATTCACATATATCATCCTGCTCATCAAGGACCTTTGCTAACTGGGGAAAATGTCCACCCAAAATTTCCTTTTGAAGAAGAAATGTTTTGAAAAAAGATAGCTTTTTTCCTAATACTTGGATTGTTTGTTGCATATCATATATAGACTTATTTTTATTATATCTTGCAAAGAAAGATTGTCATTTTGATTTGACATGATATCACAAGAAATGTTGCATTCCTATAGAAATCTTCTTGCAATAATTTACATTGCTGATTCTATTCTTTATAAAATTTCCCTATCTGTTCTTGTATAGATAAAATTTTGGCTATCCCTGTGATAACCAACACACTTTAGAGTGATATTCCAAATCTACACTGAATACCTCATCATTCAACTTTAGCATGTTATGAAACTGACAATGCCATGTTGCATCTGTAGGAATATAGTTAACAATACTTATAACTTGTTGCAAACTGTCTCTTAAAATAGTAGATTTAGTACAGATTTTGCCGATGCAAGATACAATGAAAATAACTGAGTGCATATGGATCTGTTAATACTTTTTTTATTTGTAAAATACACCCTTCATGTTTTCCTGTCATAGAAGGTACACTGTACATACACTCACTAAATTTACCAAATTCATTCCAACTTCACCACATTTATCTAGAAAGTTGTTGAAGATATCTATTCCCTGTGTTCTGTAAGCAAAAGTATCCAAAGCAGGTAACTATTTGTAGCAAAGAAAATCTTCTGTTATGACCTGATTGAAGTATAAAACCTGCCCTGAGTCAGTAATATCAGTTGATTCATCCAAATCAATTAAATAATATATATTTTCCTTTTGAAATATTGAGTGAAGTTGTTCTATTAAGTTGAAGGCTAATTCATGCTACCAATCAGTCATGGTTCTCCTTGAAAGAGGGAGTTTGTACTTTGAAATGTTATCAAGGTATAATCAAGCTACAACTTCAACAATGCATTCTTTCACAATTTCTGCATCACTGAATGGCTTCCTTTTTTTCCAAAGTATATCAGCTACTTTATAAGTTGCTTCAGTGGCATTATTTCCAAGTCTGATTGCTACTTGAAAGAATTGTCTCTGCTTTTGGGTTTCATCTTTTAATTTCTGCAGCACAACCTTTTGTGTCTCTGACTCTAATTTAAAATATTTGTGGTCCTTATGAGTGTTATAATGTTGATGAGCATTAAATTTCTTTAATGTTGATATTGCAGTATCACAAAGCAAGAAAATCATCTTATCTTTAGCAGAAACAAGGTAGTATTGCAATTTCCAGTCCTTAAAAAATCTGTTTTCTTCCTTCAGTATTCACTTGGTCTTCTTTGACATGATGGACTGTTAAGCAGACAGAATTTAAAAATACTGTGGAACTGTGCAACTATTTATAAATCAGAAATACAGTACACTGTTGTCAAAAGCTGATAACAGATTTGCCTACTTAACCGCCATAAACTCTTGCCAACCAGCCTCATGCAGTGGTGGCACCAGGTAGGTGGGGGAAGTTAGAACTAAATTACAAGCATAGCAGCTGTCAATTTAGCCTTTGTGGTTTACTATGTTCTAATTGTGCCAGTCAATCTGGAGGATTATTTCATTGAAACTTATTTTATTTTTTAGTATTTTAACTATGTTTATTTAAAAAATAAAAATATAAGAAATGAACAAAAATGTATGAATAAAAATAAAAGTATTTGTTATATAAATTTTGGATTCAGTCAAAAGGCTGTACTTGAAAACATAGAAGGCAACATGCAGTCTTAAGGCTGCAGGTTCCCCACCCCTGATGTAGTTTAAAGAGAGTTTCAGGTGCAAAGTTTGAGGATGGCCTCCAGAAAAACACAAATTCCAATGAATTGAAGTCAATGTTTCCAAGGGCAAAGTTTGGGATCTTTTATATAAAACAAAGTTTTATATAAAAAAAGTTTAGGGAAGCCTAACAGAATTTCAATGTCTTTCTATAAAAGGTTTAATACGTAATTACCACAATCTGATTAATCAAGGTAGTCTTTTCCTATATTTAACATTCCACACTGAAGATGCAACAGGTATTATTCTTATTAATGATATACATTGAGCCTGAGATTCAGAATGTTTCACGGAAGAAGAGCTGGAAGTAGGGTTAAAAGGAGATCTGCCTGCTCTTAAAAAAGCTGTCTACTTATCTAAGTCCTATACAGAATTAACTAATTAAGAGACCAGCATCCAGACTGATATAAGCTGACATTTTACACATAGTACTCTCAGTTTCTAAATTTATTATAACAAACAATACGGAGTAAATTTTATTCTCAAAGCTTTTACTTATTAGTGCCAATTCTCTGAAAAATAAAATTTGACTCTTTCCTATTACTTTACGTTTTATAGGAATATTCTGCTTATTTTCACTTCTATAATTCATCTATTCAGTATTTACATATTAAACCCTTACAGTATGCTGGTAGTTGCTCTTGGTACTTGGTAAAAATATTTTTCCTTTATTTCCTTTTTAACGAATGTTTCTGGAAGCTGGTTACTACTTAGACCCCTGCAAGTTTTTCATGCAACTGATGGCAGTAAAGATGTCTTCCTATCGTTAGAAATATTTACACATTCTCAAAATTTTTGTCTATCCGTGAAAACACTATGAAAAAAATACTGCAAAACAAAAACTAAACCATAAAAGGGAAATTTCATTATTCATTTTTGAAAAGATTTAAACTATAAGTGAGTGAACATATATATGTATGTACGTGTACACACACCCTGTCTGTGTGTACAACCAAACTAAAATCGATCACAAAACATTTATTTCATTCCACATAGTTCTCAAATCCAGCATCAATCCTTTGTTGATTAATTATTTAGGATGGAAACCATACTTTCCTGTTTTTTTTTTTTTTTCCATTACTCAATCTTGATTCAGCTTCATTTCCTTTTAAGGTTCATCTCAATTAATGATGCATTTAGCACAACAAAAGAATTCTAATTCTCTGTAGAGTTTTTTCTTTTGTGAATTAGCACTTCCCTGGTAAGTAGACAGCCTGGAAATAAGCTAGTTTTGTTTGATGACACAAAGGCCAAAAGAAAAGGTCATAATAGGACAACTTTTAATGAGTTATTATATAAACACATTTTTCTAGATAGTTTAATCTCATCATTAGACTCCAAAATGCCTTAAGGAAAGTTTTTAAATATGTATATCACTTCTCAATTATCTATGTTAATGGAAAGAAGTAGCAATGTATATAATGCAAAATGGATAAAAATATACATATATTTGACATAGAGGACACCTATGTCATATGCTCTGAGAATAAGTGAAATTAAAGTCAAGCACTGAGGTCAAGTTAGATCCTTCCTAGTACATTTCTGTATTGGCTACTGCATAGCTCTTGGTTCTGTTAAACTTCTCGCAATGTTCTCTATCGCATCCTAATGCTGAATATTAAATATTTCAGATTTAAATAAAGATGCTAATGTAAATAAAGAAGCACATATCCTCCTTGAGTTTTGTATCTAAATGGCTTATGCTTTTTCCCTGAGTAGGAGAGAAAAGATAATATCATGTTGTAAGAGGCTTTTCATTATAGTTGCTGGACAGATTACAAGAAATAAAGACCCTCAGAGAATCAGAATAGATAAAGGTGTAGAAATGAAATATTATATCGAGGACCTACTAAAGGCTACTTACTTAACCTAATTAGTATTAGTGATTAATTAATTCCATAACACTGATTCAGACTCCTACTATGTGTGAGATGATGTGCTAGGAGCTGAAGAGATTCTATGGTGAACTTAATGTGTGGTGGGTACCCTCCATATCCAAGGAGTAATCATGAGTGTATCACAAAAGTCAAGTGTTGAGAGTTATAGAAACACATATCCCTATGGAAAGATCACTTACTTAGTATAAACAGGAGATATCAGCGAAGACTTCTGATTAAGTGATATTTTACTTGTGACTGGAATTATCTGACAAGAAAAAAAAAATAATAATTGTCGGATGACGTGAGGAAATGACACAGAAAAGCAATGTGTCACAGCCCACAGTCAAGATTGTAGGGTATATTTGAGTAAACTCAAATAATAACTTAACATTATCTTTAAGCAGAGATAAATTTACTATAAATCTGATAAAAAAACTTTACAGGGCCCCTCATCCAAGGGGCGCTGTGAGCGTTCGCTGTTGCTAGGAGTGTTATTCTAGGCTTGGAGAGAATGCCCAACTGCATTCCGGAAGCATTCAACACAAACCTTTCTTGTATAATTTTATCAAAAATTTCCTTATGAGATGTAAAAGGAAAAGAATCTGTAACGTCAAGGCTTCTATAATTTGATGCAATTTCTTTTCTCCTACTAATACATATTCAGGTTAGCATCTAACTTTGTACTTGTACTTATGTCTTTCTACTTTTTATTAAAGAGGACTTCTGAAACTATATAAGCTTCAGCTGCACAAACCAATATGTCTGTATTGGCTTTAAGTAAGTAGATAGTAAATTGAGCACAAAGTAATAAAGCAATGAAGAATCGTGGCTATTTTGATACATTTTATTTTGGTCTTTCCAATTTTTAAGATTGCTAAAGAACAAAACATTTAACTTTTCTGTAGGGTATAAACTGTTACAGTCTTTGTATATTCTTTTAAGACAAATGGACAATGCCAACGATGCTCATAATTTTAAAGATAACAAAAACGGTTCCATTTACTTAGAGAGAACCTCAGGATTCAAAAATGGGTTAGCCTCTTAGAAAAACCATATTTATTATGCAAAATTCTGAATAGTCTTCAGAATTTTGTAAATTCAAGTATATAGAAAGATTATTTAGAAATGATCATTGGGCTTTAAAACAGTGATAATAATAATAATATAAAAAAATTCCATAAAAGAACAGGAAACTTGACTCTAGATATTGTAGGATCTTACTTATTTTATTTCTTTTGAGGAAAAACAAAAATAAAATAAAAAAGATCAAATATTATAGTTCTGGATGCAAGGAAACCATCATTCAGTAGTCTTTCTCCCCCAAAATCTATTAGGATGTTTTTCTTTTGTCCATTTCTAAAGATGTCTTTTTTGTTACATCCATTAATAAAAAGAACGCAAAGAATCAAATAGAAAAATGGGAAATGCAACATAGTGGCTAACAACATAGTCTCCAGAACTAGGGTGGTGGGTTCAAATGTGTAACCTTCAAGAACTTACTTAACCCAGTTACATACATACATATACATAGTATGATTTTGACTTTTTTGCATTCGCTGAGACTTGTTTTGTGGCCTACAATATGATCAACCTTTGAATAGGTGCCATGTGTTGATGAGAAGGATATATACGCTGTAGTTTTGGGGTAGAATGTTCTGTAGATGTCTGTTAGGTCCATTTGTTCTAGAGTCCCATTTAAATTCAGTGTTTCTTTGTTGATTTTCACATTGATAATATGTCCAGATTTGTCAGTGGGGTTTCAAAATCCCTTGAAATTATCATGCCACTATTTATATGTTTGCTTGGATCTACTAAAATTTGTTTATGAATCTGGGAGCTCCTGTATTGGGTGCATATATATTTAGGAGCGTTATGTCTTCTTGCAGGATTCCTTCTTTTATCATTATATAATTATGATCTTTGTAATTTTTTTTTCAGTTTCTTATTTTTTTAATTTTTATTATTTCAGCATATTATGGGGGTACAGATGTTTAGGTCATGAGTGGATCTTTGTCATTTTTTATCATATTCGATTTAAATTGAATTTATACAAATGAGAATAGTTATACCAGCTCACTATTGGTTTCCATTTTCATAGAATATTTTTTTCATCCCCCTTGAGTCTATATGAGTCCTTGTAAGTTAGATGTCTTTCTTGGAGGAAGCATATAGTTGGGTTGTGATTTCTCATCCATTCAGCACTCTATGTTTTGTAAGTATTAAGATCAAGTGTTAGTACAGGTATGTGGGAGTTTGTTCTGTTCACCATGTGGAATGATAACTTTTTGTTTGGTTTTCCCTCTTGTGTTATTGTTTTTAAGAGCTGTGAGCTTTAACTTTCATGTGTATTTATATTGGTGGATATCTTTCATTTTGTTCTATGTGTAGTTCACTTTTGAGTATTTCCTGTAGGGTAGGTTTAGTAGTGATAAATTCCTTTAGTGTTTTTTTGTCTGAAAAAGTCTTTATTTCTCCATCATTTATGAAACTGAATTTTGCAGGGTACAAAATTCTTGGATGGCAGTTGTTCCATTTAAGAAGACTAAAAATGAAGTCCAAATTCCTTTGGACTTGTAAGATCTCTGTTGAGAAATCTTCTGTTAGTCTTATGGATTTTCTTCTGTAATTTAATTGTTGATTTTTTCATTTTTTACAGCTTGTAGGATTTTCTCCTTAATTTGGCTTTATCCAGATGGATGACAATGTTTCTTGTTGATGTCTTATTTACCACGAATCTTCCAAGTGTTTGATGACCATCTTGTATCTGGATATTTAAATCTCTGGTGATACCAGGGAAGTTTTCCTCAATTATTCCCTCAAATATGTTTTCCATGCTTTTTTTTCCTTCTCCTTCAAGGATACCTATAATTTGAATATTGGACTGCTTTGTATAGTCCCATATTTCTCTGAGTGATTGTTCATTCCTCTTTATTCTTTTTTCTGCATCTTTGACAAATTTAGTTTGAAAGCCTTGTCTTTCAACTCTGAAATTCTTTCTTCTGCTTGGTCTAGGCAGTTGTTGAATATTTCTGCTGTATTTTGAAATGCTCTAAATGGCTCTTTCATTTATTTAAGTTCTATTATATCCTTTTAATGTTATCTATCTCTTTACCTACTTTTTAATTTTTTTATTCATGTCCTGAAATATGTTTTTGGTTTCTTTGTGTTGGTTTTCAACTTTCCCCTCAATTATTTCATCTTATTTGACATCCATATTCTGAATTCCATCTCTGACATTTCAACGATTTCTTTTACCTTGTGGTCTGTTGCTGAAGACTTATGATTCTATGGGATTGTCAAAAGAGTTTGCTTTTCTCATGTTGCCAGAGTTTTTTTGCTGGTTTCTTCTCATCTGAAATCTCTTTTTCTCAGTTCAAGTTAGATAAGTTTGAGGTGCTTCTGTTTGCCTCTACTGGAAACTCTCCTACTTAGTGAAAATAAGGAGAGGTTCTTGGATGGTGCACTTATGTCCTACTCCAGAGGATTGACCTGGTGGGAGAGCGGTGCATGCATTGAGGACCTGTAATTTTAGCTGTTCTCCTGTTTTATCTTGTTCCATTATGGTTTTCGCAGTCCAAGCTACTACTGGACCATGTTCATTTAGAGTGGTGTGTTCATCCCCAGGCCACTGTTGGCAACTCAAGCAGGATGCTGGCCAAGTCCCTCTCCATAGAGGTGGGTGGCATGGGAGTTTGCTCTGTTAAGACCTTCCCATGGTGGTGACAAGGCTGGCTACGTGAGGCTATTTAGGTAGTGTCCCCAGATATCAGTGCTATTGGAATTTCCTCCTCTCAGTTCCAGGGGCAGTGGTGATCAGTGGTGGTATATAGCAGAGGGAAGCTTCTGGCAAGCAGGTTTGTGACAATGTGCCACAGCCGTCATGAAGCATGAGGTACGTATGGGGTCACCAATGTAATGGTATTATATACTGCTGAGCATGTGGCACATGGGGCCACTGGGGTGCTTGGGGCAAGGGACTGTGGCAGCAGGGCAGGTTGTGGGATCTTGTCTGATGGCTGGGTGGATGGGTTGCAGGCTCCTGGCTGATGTCTGGACTGATCTTGGGTTCTTGGCAGGCACCTAGGTGGGTTGTGGGACTATGGCCATCAGTAGGGCAACTTGTCAGACCACAGCAGCTAGGCAGCCAATGGCTGCTGGGGCTGGAGAGATGGCTGCAGCTCTACCTCCTCTCAAGTTTGACTGTGGCAGCTTCTGCAGTGCTACTCAGCTGGCAGCAGTGGTTCTATCACAATGGTGAGTTGGTGGATGTCTGCTCTGCTCAGATTCCTCAGAAGTGGCCTGGCTACTGGTGGTGGGGAATGCATGACACTCAGTTATGGTGCACGTGAGAGTGCCCACCCTCAAAGCTTGGGTTGCAGTATCCAATGGGGGAGTATGGAGTCCCAGAGATCTCACCCCTGAACCTTCCCCATGTCTGGACACTTCCCCCAGGTACCTACCAATCTTGTTGAGTGAATCAACCTGTCTCCCCTCCTTCACTTAGAGTGTCTTCTTTTGCTTCTCTGATGACTCACAATGCTCTCTTCAAGACAATCCATCTGTAGGTGAACTTCAATCTGCAATTTTCTGTCCTCTGCTTGAGAATCACAAGTGCAAGCTGCTCCTAGTCCTCCAGCTTGGCATCACTTTCCACATTTATTTTAAACCAAAATAAATATCTACAGAAATGTACATAACACTATCTGGCTCAAAGTAGGCCATCAAATAGTTATTGCAAACATAAATATGCTTATTTATAATTGACATATTCACTTAATCCAAAAACATTATTATTTTTATAGTCTACTATATGACAGATATCACACTTAGTCTTAAAGTTCCAAGCCCCATTCTCATTTCTTAATGAGTTTAAATTCTAAATATACATAGAAGAGTTGATATGGATGAGTAGAGGAATTTAGACAACAGGAAATGTTTAAGCCGAAGTTGAAGAATCTAGGGAAAAAAAGTAAAAAGTAATTCTGTATCCAATGACCTCTGATCTGTTAGAGTCTGTTCATATTTGAAATGGAGTTTTGATATCCACTTTTTGCTTGCACCTATTTCATTTATCCTGATACACATTTTAAGCAATGGCAATATTACAGAAAGAAAACTAGGAAAATGTTTGTATAAGTCAGATATTTCTGATAAATCATGGAACTTTCAGAATTAATTCAATAATGAGTGTTGCAGAATTCAATATTCTATTTTTTCTTTAAAAACAAACTCATTTATTACTATGCAACTATCTAATAATCCTTTTTTTAGGTATCAATAGAGATGAATACATAACTTGCTATGATAAAATGCCACAGGTAACTAGATATATTACAGGATCACAAAATTTATTTCTACTTCTTAGCAGCTATATGGAATAACATCAAAATTTATCTACATAAGCTCACTATAAATAATTTCTTCTATTATATTATATGTCACCCTCAAAAATCATATAGAATATATTTGAGATCTATTGTTAATAAAGAACAGAATATTTTGCTCTTTGTTTTAATTTGCTGTGGTGAATATTTTCTAATCATGTTTTAAAATTATATTAGTTTGCATATTAATTTAGTTTTTCTAAGTCATTCTATCAATTGTTAATAGTTCAACTTTACTTAAATCCATTGTAATGAGTTCAAAAATAAATGCTTATCTTTCCTGGTAAAAATATTTGACTAAAAAACAATTATATAGGCAGAGTTTATTAAAGAAAATAAGAAGAATAGTAAATATTACATCAAAAGATCTAAATAAATACATTCAAGAAACAATTTATACATGAAAAGTAACAGAAAATATCACTGTTTTAGGAGACATTAATTTAACCAACAATGCTATAAAATTTGAAAGAGAAGGAGAAAAGCATTACATTGGGCATTATTTTCTTCTAAAATTTAGGAAAAACAGCATTGTACATACAGAGGACTGTATTTCTGAGCTTTAGGTATGAAATAATGTATTTTAGAGGTTTAGAAATCTACAGTGATTGTCCTTTTCTCTTATATTTCAATTTTGTCTATCAAGGAAACCCACTAATCCAAAAGTGGTCATCTTATGTACCATGATCTTTAATATGTTTCTAGTTCATAATAATTTCCAGATATATAGTTCTCTTGAACCTCAAAAAGCTGTGTACAGTGCACACATTTACAAAATTACCCACAGCCCCAGGTAGATACCTTTTAGGGAGCACAGGTTTCCTACATCAACCCTTGCCTTTTAAATGGGATTAAGAGAGCTCCTACCAGGTATATGCCTCATGGTTAGAACCAGTTCTAGCGCCTAGTTTATAACCATTCAAACTTGGCCACCACTCTGCGTTTGAAAAGGGATCCAGTGCTAGTTCTAGCCTCCAAGTTCCTTCATCTCTTCCTGGGCCATCTATGCTAATGTCCTCTTTGGTTTCTAAATCATAAGATCTAACCACCTAAATAAAAAAATGATAAAAATGCATGAGAGTCATGCCATGTAAATGTACAAAATATATCAAAGTGAGGTTTATCATCCATAGCTTTTTGCTCTGGTCTTCCACAGAACCCTCTCTCTCTCAGAAGAAAATTAAAATATTAGGAACATTTTTCTTGGGAAGAAAGTTGCCAAGAAGAGACCTTACCATTTTAAGGTTAGACAAATTCTCAATTTCTTTAGGTGAGAATAAATAAATCATATTTTTTGTACTAACACAAGGAATAAATGTCAAATGTCTATTTGACACTTTTTCAATGTTTCTCTATCATCACTGTCTTTAATGATTCAGAATCATTTTCTGCAGTTCACAGCCCCTACTCACCAAGAACTTAACTTTTCCCATTTCTTCCTAACACTTTAACGAAAACCATCCTTGCATGTTTACTCATCTTTTTGTCCTTCTTTCTTTCCTCCCAAACATAAGGGATTTCCGGCTTTCTATAGAAAGCCTATTACACAACTTCACCTGCATCTCAACTCCCACATTTTACTTAGACACCACCTCAACAATAACTCTGCTCAAATAAATATCCTCACTTTGGGGATAATGAATAAAGAAAAATTGTCATGTTAGGATAATCATATTCCAACTTAAGACAAGCTGTGAAAATCACAAAGCCTCTATAACTGTTCAATAGGAGAATTTCTTCTATTGTAGGTAGCCCTGTAGCACACTGACAAAACTCAGACCCAGGATCTGATTATAAAATCAAGAGATTCAAAGGACAGCAGATACTCAGTCTTAAAAGTCCATCGTGATAAAGGTAGGGCCCTGAAAAGGAAACTGGCAAAACCTGAACTTGGGAGACCTGAAAATCTTGTATTCCCTAATTTTCTTGAGACATATTTTCCTACAAATGCAGTCCCTTCTTCTAACCACAGGCAGAACAATCTCCCCCCTGCTTAGGCAACATGTAATCTATGAAGCAAGTGTGTTTTGTGATGAGCCTTGTTCAACTCAAGATATAGCCCCTATGCTCTCATTGCCTCCAGGCTAATAATCAGAGTCAAGTCTCAGCACAGTTTGGGTAGAGAAGTACAGACTCTGATCTATGCAGAAATAGTCTTTATCCCAAAGGAACCAAAGGAACTGGCTAATAACTATAGGCAATAATGGAGAAAACAGACATGGGAGTGGATTTTGAGTACGTTAGACTGTGAATAACAGAATGTAAAGCTACATAGGTAAGAATCAATTGACAAAAGGCTTGTGACTTATGATTTAATATTATAAGAATGACACATGGCTTCAACTCATCTTTTTTCTTGAGGATTGGATAGAACAAGGCCTATTGTAAATCCAGTTAAAATTCCAGAACATTTTTGGCATCACCTTAAAAAGGGTTCAGAATGGTCAGGCAGGTAGGAATGTTATCATGGATTTACTCTGCAGGACCTGAGAACACAGTACTTGATTTTTCTCTAAGAGGATTCGGAGCAGTCATTTCTCTAGATTACTAATGAGTCCACTGGTGAAAGGGCATGGACACCTTTTGAAGCCAGATGATGACTGTATCTGCAGGCTGGAGAAAGTGGGAGACAGAGCTATACAGAATTGTGCCCAGCATTCCACAATAAGAGAGGCTAGGTGACATTACTTAAGTGTCAGTGGCAAGGAAGACATAATTACCATAATAGTCAATGAAGAAACAGTGGAAATTAGAGCAATGTAGGTAACAGCTAATAGATCATCGTGTCAGCAGAGGCAAGATAGTGCCAGTCAATTAGAAATTTGTTGAGTTATAATAATAATACTACTAACGATATTGATGATGGCCAGCAGAGGCTGGTATGAGCTTCTGCTGTTCTCACACATTTTCCAGATGCAAGTAAGTTCAGAGACCCAGATCCTAATATTTAGATTGTTTTTATCTTGATGAAGAAAAGGATCCTGTAATTTTATTGCAAATACATATGGTAAATAATTCTTCATTTTCTTTCATAAAAGCATCTACAATCATTTCTTGAAATAACTTTGCACTGAGAAAGGAAGGATGACCATATTTTTGCTGTCTTTTAGATAAGAACTCTGAGTTGACACTAACAGAGACCCAAAGAATCTTTGAGTTACAGTAGGAAATTATGGAGACCAGGTGATAAATGAAAAACCAGTCCAAATTTATCTCACCTTGTCTCTGCACTCATTGTGTGAATATTTCCCCAGTTCAAAAATATAAAATTCAGGGAAAATATGTATGTATTTATAAATTGGTATAACCCTCACCTGTGAAATAAGGATTAGTGTTTTAATCTTGGAAGTAAGGATCATTATGGTAAAAGGGATCACATAGACCACCCCCCAATATACTTTTCCCTTGTTCAAGCAAAGATAGTAAGCCTAAAGAAATAGTATTTCAGATACTGACTCCATCAACAAAAACTTAAAAGATGCAATTGTGGTAGGTTGCATCATATCAATCACCTGTATTACATTTATGAAACCAGATGGATTATGGTAGATGGGTGTAGAGTATTGTGTGCCTAACCAGATCATAGCTCTGCCACAGCTAATGTAATCAGCTATTGCAGCAGATAAAACTTATACTTGATATACATTTCTCTATTTGGCAAATGTTTTTCCTTGATGACAATAGGAAAGATAAAAAGCAGTTAAACTTTAATTGAAGATAAGAATAGTACATAATGTAAATAATAATTCCTTTAGTCTCTTGCTTCAAGGGTCTGTTAACCATCTTTTCTCTATCACAGTAGAGTCAGATCTCAATCATCTTAAATTTCACCACAGTATCAGATTAATCCATTATATTTATGATATTAGGTAATTGAATCCCAGGAGCAGAAAGTGTAAAATACACTGGATGCCATATTAGGATAAAGTGTGCCTGATCGCAGGTGGTAACTGAAGATTTAGGGACCTGCTACATTGGTAAATGCTTTAAGAGTTCATTGGTAGTAGCATGGCAAGACCTCCCCTCTGAAATGAAGGACAAATTGCTGTAGTACACACCTCCACCAACTAAGAAAAAGTAACAAGGCATAATGGAGTTGTTTTGAGTTTATAAGCAGCACATATAACATTTGAGAATGCTACTCTGACTTAATTAACAGGAGAGACTGCCTGTTCAAATAGGAGGCAGGGAAGAGCGAATTATATGGCAGATGCAGGCTACAAATTTATCTCCAGCATATCTGAAGGTGCTGGTTGTCTCTGGAGTATGTAAAAATGTTCTATGGCATCTCTGGTAAATACCAATAGGTGAGTTGGGATGAGTACCTCCAAGGTTCTGGAACAATGCTATTTTTTATTTATCAAGAGCTCTCGTTATGCTACTGGGACCCAGTAGATAACAATTATTAATGGTAGAGACCAATGAAGATTCTCACCATGTTTTAAGAATGGGTGGGCATAGTAAAATATTATTGTGTATTGGAAAAGGAGTAATTCAGGATTAGCCTCAAGCAGATCCAGAAGGTATGAATGAACACATTGAGAAGAACACAGATTCATATGGCATCTATGTATGTTGCACTGATAATTTCCCTGCAATGTGCCCATATGATCCAAGATGAGGTTCTTTTTGAATAAATGATGGAGAAGGAAAAGACTCAAGATTAGTTCACAGACATGCCATTATACTACATTGGCAATATCCATAAATAGCCTAGTACCCTGTTATATCCCTTGACCTAACCCTAATACTAACTCTTTAAATACAAAACATGTAACATTGGAACACTTTCCATCGTCCTGAAGATTAGTGTTGAAGGAGAATCTCCTATTTGACAATGCTGCAAGCAGTAATCACTATCATCCAAACGTCTAAGAGGGAGAAGTAGTTTGACATATGGATATATATTGATTTCTGAGGAGTAGCAAATGGCTTAACAATTTGGTTGGGGATCTGGAAGAAACAATACTGGAAGACCAGGAACAGGAAAATTTGAGGAAGAGAAATGCAGATGGCCATAAGGGTGTGAGCCTAAGTAAGTAGGCTACTGAAGGATATTCTCAACAGTAGGGTGGACGGTATGATTTGTGCTATTTATGTCAGCCAACCTCTCTTCTTGGGCAATCTAGTGGTCATAAAATGGGTCCATAAGAAAAGTTGCTATGGTGCAGGAGTGGCGAGAACGGATACTATTTCTAGTCTGATTCTACAGTAAAGCTTTGGAATAAAACCTGCACTTCGGTTAGTTTTTGGTTGGAATGGAGGTGGACATGTACACTCCTGGGCAAGGTGACTCCCATGGAAGGACAATTTTTTGGAGAAGGAGGCAGCTATGAATTGTCATCAAGTGTACCTAGTCAAAGGAATCTGGCTGGGGCAAGGACAACATTCAACACATAGGTAAAATATTAACTTTACATTACACTGTTATCATTACTTTTCCCCTTGACACCTATCTATCACAATCCAAAAAGGTTTAAAAGTCAGAAATATTATACTGGTCAAAAAAATGCAAACATAAAAAACTTAGTAAGTTTTTTAACTTCTCTGTCACAATGAAAAGTTTTCAGCTGCCCTTTTGTTGTTGCTATTGTTTTGTTTATTCGCCTTATATAATTTGGGCACGTTTTATTGTTAGGACAATTTTTCATTCTGATATATCATCTTTACTTTGTAAAGATTTGGTTTTGACATTCACTATGGATTTCTGAAAGTTTATTTTATATTAAGTAGAATCAAATAAAAACATTATGAGTTTGTAGTTGATTCATGAACATTGTAGTAATTTCTAAAAATATTTTTCTTCACATAAAATGAATTACTTGTCTATTTTTGCCATGTTACCAGCATGATTTCTCCAAAGAATGTTTTGGTGATTTGTCTTGCTCATTGGAGAACACATAATCCACTCCTCTTTTACCCCAGTAAGTCAAATTATATGTTGACTTCTGAATTGTACATCATTTTTGGGTACCTCTAACTTTTTGCTCAAAATTGCTTAATATGGGCACAATAGCTAAAAGGCATTCTGTGACATTAATTCAGATAATTTTCAAACACATAGACACTTGCCTTCTGATTCTCACATATACAGTCATTTGGTTAAGGACTGACTGCATATACAATAGTGGTTCCATAAGCTTATACTGGAGCTGAAAAATCCTTACCACATAGTGATGCTATTGCAGTCATAATTACTCATGTATTGCAGTGATGCTGGTGAAAACAAACTTACTGTGCTACCAGTAGTTTAAAAGTATAGTACATACAATTATGTATTTGACAATTATAATAAACAACTATGTTACCAGTTTATGTATTTACTATACTGTATTTTTTATCATTGTTTAACATGTCCTCTTTCTGCTGAATGAAACAAAGTTAACTGTAAAATGCATCAGGCAGATCCTTCAGGAGGTATTCCTAAAGAAGGTGTTGTTATCATAGGATAGCACCATCCATGGGATTGCTCCTGAAGACCTTCCAGTGGGACAAAAATATGGAAACAGAAGTGAGTGATATTGATGATTCTTATCCTGTGTAGACCTAGGCTGATGTGTATGTGTCTTAGTTTTTAACAAAAGTGCTTAAAAGGTAAAGAACAAATGAAAAAAATAACAAAAAAAAACCTTACAGGATGAGGATATAAAGGAAAAATATTTTTGTACAGCTGTACAATGTCTTTGTGTTTTAAGCTGTTATTAATACTGCAAAAGAGTAAAAAATTTTAAAAAAATTGAAAATTTTATAAAGTAACATTAAGCTAAAGTTAAATTATTGAAGAAAGAAAAATATTTTTATAACTTTAGTGTAGCCTACATGTACAGTGTTTATAAAGCCAGAGTACAGTACAGTAATGTCCTAGTCTTCACATTTACTCATCATTTACTCACTAAAACACCCAGAGCACCTTCCAATCTTAAAAGTTCCATTCATAGTAAGTGCTCTATACAAGGGTATCTTTTCTTATCTTTTATACTGCATTTTTACTGTACGTTTTGCATGTTTAGATATAGTTAGATGCACAGATACTTAACCATTGTGTTAAAATTGCCTGTGGTATTAGGTTTAGTAATATGCTGTATAGATTTGTAGCCTGGGAGCAATAGGTTATATCATATAACCTAGGTGTGTAGTAGGCTATGCCATCTAGTTTTTTATGCGTTAACTATATGATGTCTGCACCATGAAGAAACTGCTTAATGACATATTTCTCAGAATATATCCTGTTGTTGAACAATGCATGGCTGTATATATTTGTAGCAGTTAGCAGGTAGGTGTGCAGTGGGAGTGGGGAATAAGCCATCACCTCCTATTCTGAGTCAGGAAGGTTATATTCTGTCACAAGATCCAGCACTTTGGCAAACTGAGTGACATGATGAGATTGATATTAAAGACACCATTATCCCTTCCAGATTCATATTATAATTTTAATGGCCCCCAAGCACTTTGCATTCATGGACCCCCGTTCTCTGTAAAAGATTTATTAAAACCCTATATTTATAATTGCATTATATGCAAATAAATATAATCCCATCTAGATTAATTTTTTTAGATATTCATTACTATTCATTCATTTTTCTTATACATTAAAAAATTAAAATGAAAACATTTTTATGGGCCCCTAAAACTATCATGAGCTTAATACATATTGGTCCTGATAAACCCACTACATGAACATACATAATCGCTTTAATTTCCTTTTGCATTTCTGTTTTGCCCTATAATGTACACTATTAAAAGTCCCTATCAGAGATCTCCTAAAAGGAAGTATTTAGAGAAAAAAAATTTGTATTGCAAAAAATATGCAATGTACTGAAAAACGTGCAAAGAAAAACCCCAAATAAGCCAAGGTTCAGCTTTTATTGGGAAGCAAATTTTAAAATGCTGGAGAACTTTGTTATATAAGTGACATTATCATGTTTTATAGTAAACAGATCCAGGACATGAAGAATATTCTTTCATGCTAAATAGATTGGATTTTAAGAACTGATTGCCTGATGAAAAGGCAGAATTTTTGAATTGACAACATACAATCCTGTATATTTGGAAGGTGAAGATTTAACTCTTATTTTGTTCAATTTCCTAAAAAAAAATTTCTGGTTAACAACTTTCATTGTGGATTTGTCATGACAGAAATGCTTAGCCATAGGCTTGATAATTTGAAAGTTTCTGGTTTCCAAAGTAGGCAAATTCTCCTTTATCAATGCACATTCTGAGTGTTGTGATGTACATTCTATGGCAAATAACCATAAGTGGACACAAGCAGACAAATTTTGTCTTGAAATCCAAATGATCTTAGCCTCAGCTGAACCCTTGTGTATTGACATGTCCATAACTGTACTGCAAATAGACTGCTCTATGATGAGCAGGTGAACCCAGGGAATGGAAGGTCTATGCTAAGACCTCTGGGAAGTGGCATAAAAAGCAGACTCTGTACAACTCCTCCCCAGATACATTGCAGTACTTTATTTATTACACAAAGAAAGAAAGAAAAAAAAAATCAACGTGATGATCTCAAGAAACAGAAAATTATGCCAAATCTGGAGATACAGTCCTTGTAATTTGGATAAACCTTTGGAATTAGACACACACAAAAAAACAAGCCAAACAACAATGTTTAATAAATCTCGTCTATTATTAAGTCAACACCCAACTGTTTGTGACCAGTCAACGAATCAACAGATAAGAATATATTTGAATGTGAAGCTCATAGTAAATATTAATATTAGAAAATAAAGTTAACTATTACAAAGTCACTTGGTAAAATGCAGTGATACAAAGAAGGTGAAGAAAGTGGTAATCCAATGTCTACATCTCAGATTTTTACAGATCAAACAATGATGCTTAGGAAGTCATCAATCAGTACTAAAACTTGTCCAAACTATATGTTGGTCAATTTCATAGCTTCAGTGACTCAGCAAGTCTGAATCTATTTACTGTAGGAGAAAAAAACCAAACAACAAAAGTCAACAAATAAATAAGCAGAAGTATGTTTAATCACTGTATTTTTTTCCTGTGTGTGCCCCACCAGAATAATTAGGAGCATTTCATTGACTTTTAACTTTTAAAAAGTATATAGCATTTTAAATGGAAAATTTTAAATATTCATAAAAGTAGAGAGCACAGTAAAACCATCACCTGGCCTCAACATTATCAATATTTTGTCCACCATCATCATTTTCCTGAAATATTTGAAAAAAAATTCAAAATATTAATATATAATTCATTTGTAAAGTATAGTATTTCAAAATCCAATTAGTGTTAACACCTCTGGTAAGATCTGCAAATATATCGTGAATACTTTATCAGTGGCTTAAGTGGAAGTTTGCTATATAGTTGGAATTTTATGAAATTCGATGATGTTTTTTCAAAAATGCGATGCATGAACTACTTTTGTCATGTTCTTCTAAAAGAAAAATGTGCTTGAGAAAGTGTACTGTGGATTGTAAAGCAAAATCTTTGATTAAAACACTAGATCTTATAGAGAAACTAAAACAGTGAAACCATTGATAGTATAACTGCTTTGAATGGAATTCAAAGAAAAAGAGAAAAGATAAAAACAAATCAATAAATAATAAAGGATTCTATCATAAATTTTCAGAGCTAGAAAAATAGTGAAATGCATTCACCACATCTTTTGTAGGCAAACTATTAAAAAAATGCACATCCCTACTTTGTATAAATAATGAAGGAAAAACAGAGTATCATAATTTGTAAAGTGTACTCAAACAGTAAGCTTATTTAAATAGAATTTATCTATATGTGAGATACATTTTCCAATCATAATTGATATTAAAATCAAATGTTATAATAAATAATATAAATTTATATTTTTGAAAACAATAAAGCATTCAATTATAATAGTTTGCAACTAATAAAATATTAATATTATTTTGGTGAAAATAAAATTTTCTCATTTATAAAGGGATTGATATGTCTAACTTGTATTTTCTCTTATACTTTAAAATTTCCATTTTGTATATTTTATTTTATACACATTAAATCATTGGAATAATGTATAATGTTTATGCATAAATATACTCATATGGGGTATGCAGAAGAAAAGTGAGATTACAGAAATTTGAAGATTGGTACTTTTTCCATTGTAAGTTAATTTTGATCTATACTGCCAGATAGTGCTAAAAATAAATGCTTCTCTATTATAGGAAATCTAAACTCCAAGTGCCAAAGAACTTAAAGTAGAGACAAATATTATATTTACTAAGTTATTAGTATAATAAATTGTAAATACTCATAGTAATTGGCATCTTTCCTCCTTCATAATGTTTGGCACTGTGCATGTTGACCTTAATAATGATGAGATATCATAAGTATCATGTATGTTAAATTGAATATAATTTCAAAAGTTCAGCTATGTTAGCAGGTCCAAATGCTTAGAAATTATTCTTATGTACAGTCTTTTTCATAAAGATGTCCTGGCCACCCATGAATTTCACATGGCCCTACTTATGAATGAGATTGTGAAGTGTAGAGACAGGAGAGAAGAAGCATGCTATATTATAATGAGGACAAAGACAATCAGAATTCTGGAAACTCAAAACCAGTAGAGAGGACATTAACTAAGAGGTCAGTTCTGAAAAATGTGCCAGGTTAGCTAAGTCTATTTTTTACAACTACCATATTTCCCCATTAGTAGCTGAGTTTTACTGCCCAGACAACAAATTGTTGACATCTATTTCATCTTAGTGTCCCTCAGATATTTGTGATACCCTCAGTGGTATTCTGCCTATATTCAGTCCCCACGTGACCATGTCAGAAATCAAAATTATCTACACTGGGCTTCAATTCTTCTCTTCAGACCTATCATAGGGTAATGTTACCCCATAGTGAACTAAGTTTTAACTGGGTTAATGCCTTGGTGAATATGGTGGCTCCATCTTCAGGCAGGCACCAAATGCATCACATCAAAAAATGAAAAAATACAGGGTTTCCAATAGTCCTCAACTCCTAATGAATATTCTTTCTTCAACACAGTCCACCTTTGTAGTGTTTCAGGTGAGGAGAGTCTGTGATTCTGTGGAGTTAAGGAATACTCACATATTAATATAGGTGGGAACCTTGGCACAACTACCCCTGGAGGTACTTAAAGTTGCTCACCCTTAGGATTACAAATTTATATGAGCTACACAGACTTCATATCCAACATTCAACACAAAAGCAATGCAGCATTCTCAGATCAGCCGTTTGGGAAGGGGCTCTAATGATACCCTCTTTGATTTGAGATTATTTAGATATGCTTTTAATGTACTCATTATAGATAACTGTTCCTTTGAAAAGGAAAACTAATGATGATCACCTATTAGTAAATTTGAGTTCCTCAGAAGAAATGATCTATATAAATTGAAGGTATTGTTATGAACATTACATGTACAATATAAATGCACAGATTTTAGCAGTGAAGTCCTGGAAAATCTCTGCATTTATCTTAGATCGAACAACAAACAATCAATAATTACATGCAAATGAGTCTTTTATTCAATATAACCAACCTGCATAACATTTGCCGTGCAAAACAGCAAGTACTGTAGAATTAAAAACCCTCAGGGTAGCTAGTGGCCAGAACATTTCTTGCATGCATGATGTCTCAAGAAAGTACATTTTGCCAGGTTGCACCAACAATTGCTATTTTGTATAAACTGTCAAAAAAAAATATCTATCCAATCACACTCCACTTAATTTCACTTAATTTTAATTACGGTATATTTGCATGGACAGGTTTCTTTTAAACACTGATTTATTCTCTAAATGGAGAGGCATGGTTGTTATTTAAGATCTAATGTTCCCCGCTGGTCACATTTGGGAGGCTTTCCAACAGCAGGGCACAATTGTTATTTAAGATCTAACGTGCCTCACCAGTCACATTTGGTAGCTGTTTCTGGCTGTACTGATGCTCTTGCCTGCCTGGCAAATAATGTGCCGGTGCCAGAAAAATTGCATAAATTCTTTGATGTCTCTGTGGACACTTTCAGAATTAAGCCAAGCTCTTTTTTACTTCTTGTTCTAATTAAAATACTGAATGAAGGGGGCAACATATATACATATATGTATGTGTGTGTATATATATATATATATATGTTAAAAAACATTTTTAGTTATTTATTTTGAACATAATTGCAAAGTTCTTAGAATACTGCATAGAAAAATCAAACAAATTGTAAGGTACGGATTAACTGAGCAAAGTGGTACTTGAGCTCTGGGTTTGCTTTATGAATAAAAAAATGACAAGCAGAGTAATCATGTAACCTTTCAAACTTTTGAAGAGGATGATGTTCATCTAGGCACATGCATAGCACCAACATCAATCATCGTACTTTATCTGTTTTATAAAGTCACCCCTTTGCAGCTAAGGATCCAGGGAAATAACTATTTTTACCTCTTTTCTGGAGTTGTTACTTCCTGCTCTGAACTCCAGTATAGCATTAAAATAAAAACATGAAAAAGTTTACTCTACTATTTGATTTTTAACTGAGTTATAATTTTTATACAATAAAATACACAAATCTTAAGTGTTTGACCTGATGAACTTTGAAAATTCTATAAACTCATGTAAATACCATCCAATAAAAGATATATATATCATTTTCATCACCAGGAAAGGTCCTTTGTTCCCCGTCTGGTCTATTCTCACCCACCTCTCACCCAAGGAGCAACCACTGTGTGATTTCTACCATATAGATTAGGTTTTTTCATTGTTGTTTTCAGGATTCAAAAACAGAATTGAATATGATGCATTACTTTCTCACTTCTTTAACTTATAATAATTTTGAGATTATTCCATGTTATTGCCATATATCAACAGTTCATTTTCTTATATTACTATTATTATATGAATATACCAAAATATGTATTTAAATTGTCTTGATTTGTTTATTTTCCTTTTTGTACTATTATAAATAAGACTGCTACAAATATTCTTATTGGCATATGTTTCATTTCTATTGGCAAACTGTTTAAAATGGAATGCCTGAATCATTGGCTCAATAAATGTTTAACTTTTTAATAAATAACCAAAAAGTTCTCCACGGTGGTTTTATTATTTTATGTCCCCACCAGGAATATGTAGGTATTCCAGTTATTTCAAATCCTTGCCAATATTTAGTAATGTCAGGATTTTTAATTTCAACTGTTCTAGAGTGTGTGAAACAGTATCTCACTCTACTTTTATTCTTCATTCCACTGGTGACTACTGGTATTAAACACAATTTCATGTGTTTATTAACCATTTTTGTATCTACTTCCATGAGTGTGAAAAGTTTTTGACACTTTAGAAAATAATTTTTTTTTTACTTTTTTTTTCTTTTTAAATTTTTTTCTATTTCAGCATATTACGGGGGTACAAATGTTTAGGTTACATGTGGTGCCCTTGCCCCATCCAAGTCAGAATTTTAAGCATGTCCATCCCCCAGACGGTGCACACTGCACCCATTAGGTGTGTGTATGCCCATTTCCTCTTCCCCCTCCACCTGTCTGACACCCAATGAATGTTATTACTATATATGCACTTAAGTGTTAATCAGTTAATACCAATTTGATGGTGAGTACATGTGGTGCTTGTTTTTCCATTCTTTGAATACTTCACTTAGTAGAATGGGTTCCAGCTCTATCCAGGATAATACAAGAGGTACTAGATCATCACTGTTTTTTTGTGAATAAGTAGAACTCCACGGTATACATATACCACATTTACTAATCCACTTATGTATTGATGGGCACTTGGGTTGTTTCCACATCTTTGCAGTTGTGAATTGTGTTGCTATAAACACTCGAGTGCAAATGTCTTTTTTACAGAATGTCTTTTGCTACTTTGGGGTAGATGCCCAGTAACGGGATTGCTGGATCAAATGACAGTTCTACTTGTATCTCTTTGAGGTGTCTCCATATTGCTTTCCACAGAGGTGGTACTAGTTTGCAGTTCCACCAACAGTGTATTAATGTAATAGGAGAAAATACTTTCAATATAGCAAAATCTTTGAATATGTATATACTCACATACATTTTAAGAGAATGGAAAAATTGATAATTTGATATTATCTATTTTTTTAAATACATAGACTAGCACCAATTTAAAAGGTAGAGTTTTATAAACCATTCCGAATCCCAAGGTGAAACAATCTTGAAACTTGATTTATTAAAAGCTAGTATCAATTATTAGCTTGAAGTGTTTTTGTTCAGTTATCTTTTTCTATTATTTTAATATTTGTGTCAAAAGTTCCATTTGAACTTTTCTAGGCTACCAGGACATAGTATGAGAATAACTTATCTAAATTATGTATTTTTCAGAGAGGGATGCAAAACAAGTTAAAAGTGCAGAGAAATCAGGCCACTTGAACTATATATAACTGATGAGTGCAAATTAATCAGAAGACGATCTTGAGGGCATAACCAGTCATGGTAAAACTGCTTTCCTAAAATGCAAGAGTCTGATCCTGGGAGCTTCGAATATAAAAGATGGTTCTAAAATTTTAACTACTTAGAGTTTTCACTTAGTTTCTAATAAGGATTATAAATACTCTGGTATGTTCACTCAGAAGTCAACATTGATTATGAATTCAATAACAACAGTATTGGGAAGTTCTGGGTCAAGTTGTATGAGAAAAACCCTATACTGGTTAGTACAAGCTTTCATTGACAGTTACCATGGGCAAATACGGTAAAGAGTGGATGGTCCTCTGCTACTTCTTCAACTTTATGCAGCTTTTAGGCATCATGGCAAAGCTGTGTCTTTGATGCCTAGTTCCCATCCATAAGGAATACTATAGGTTTTACTCTGCGAGGCATTATTCGTAAAATTTATCAGAATGGCGTCATGAGACAAAAGTGTTGTGTAACCTTCCCATGGTGGTGTTTGCTGGGATATTAGGCTAGAGATCAGAGAAGGCTGAACCTTCTCATTTCTAAGAGTAGCAAATAGGAGCACCTATCTTCCAGTCTTCCACAGATATATACAATTTCAAGGTTACATTTATCTATGATTCTAACACACCTTTAATTAGTGTTCTTCTAGCTCCACTCAGTTTTACCGAGTAAGATTTTAAGACTGGTTTTCCGGTTTTGAAGAGGAGTAAACACAATGTAACTATTTGGGTAAAGACAGATTCTCTTGCACAACTCAACAGTGTTAAATACAACTCCAAAGTATGGTACTGTCTCCAGCAAGTTGACTGTCAATCCACCCCAGATCCCCAAATACACCTGGGTCTTTAACTATCTGTGGAAAGCAGTGCCCTGTTCCTGAAAATTGAGCATGTAACTCCACCCCAGAAGGGAAGGCAGGGGCTTTGAGTTTGCATCATTCTCTTCACATTGTGTCAAAAAGAAAGCAGAGTCTGGGTCTCCTCAGCAGTCAGACATCCATTGAGAAAGTTCTAAAGGTTACAGAATCCATCTCACGGTACATTCCCGATTTTTTTTTTTCAGGTAAGCTAGAAAAAGATCAGCGAAGACTGGGAAAACATCTAAAACAGTCAATGATAACCTTTGGTAAACTTTCAGGAATCCTTGTTGTTGATAAACAGTTCAAAATGCATGGAGGATCCCCCTGTAATATGGTTCCAGCAGGTTCTGTACAATCCATCTGGTTGTGATCAAGTGTATGCGGTAGAACACAATGGAGGCTATCATGCTAGAAAGACCATCAGGCATGATGGGGTTTCATTGGGAAAAGTGTCCCAGGTCATCCATGGACAGGATAACAAACTTGCAAGGTACTACAGGAAAACAGTGCAGGCAGGATGCATCATTATCCTTCCACAAAGCTTGGAGCCTAGGGCCAGTCACACCCATGGCTCACTGCCCCCAGTTGTGGCCTCGCAGTACTCTGACAAAATCGAGGGCCATGGTGAGGCTGAAGCTTTGTGCCCAGACAGCCCGGCACGCAGTAACCATGGGCTACCTGGCATTCCTGCTTCCCTGTAGCCATCATCTCCCATTAGTCACCCTGGCCATGTTGGACTGTACCTGAAAGACCTGTGAGACTACCTTCAGCTCCCAGGCCATTGGCAAAGGGGCAGGTCAGACTGGATCTGATAATTTTATCCTAATATTTAATTTTTCCTGCGTTTTTGTTGTTGATATGAAGAATATCTTTTGTGTATTGGGGATCTGAGTCACTAATCAAATAATACGTTGCATATATTTTACCTCATTCATTAGCTAGTCTATTCATTTGCTAAGATGACATCAGAAGATATTTTAATTTTGATGCTTTCCAGTTTATCAAGTTTTCTTCTTTAATTGCTCGTCCTTTTGTGAGGCTAAGAAAGCTATATCTACCCAAAGTTTACAAACATGTTTGACTATTTTCATGTAGAAACTCTACAGTTATAGGTTCATGCAAACCTTTGCATAGTTTTTAAGTTTTTGACTTTGAAGTGAATTAGAATGTGAGGTTTTTTTTATTTTATATACAGATATCCAAGTCTCTCAAAGCTATTTCTTGAAATGATGCTTCTTTTACTGTTGATTTGCTTTAGCAAATTTTATAAAAATTATGTATATATGTATGCTTGAGTCTATTTCTGTATTCCATATTCTGTTTCATTAATCTGTTTTCTCTCCTTTTTCCCATACAAAATATCTTCATTACTCTAGATTTATAGTACGTCTTGAAATCAAATGGTTTGAGTCTTTCAATTTTGTTTATCTTAAGACTATTTTGGCTATTCTAAGTCATTTGCATTTTCAAACAACTTTAAAAATCAACATGTCCATTTCTACAGGGAAGCTTACTGGGTTTTGAATGAGATCATGTTGAATCATTTTGGGAGAAAATAGACAACACTATTGAGTCTTCCAGTCCATGATATTGTACTGATTTAGGTTCTTCATTAATTTCTCTTAGCATTTATTTTTTGCCTTGTTGGAATTGTTAATGCAATACTAGCTCAATGTTGTGAGATGGGACTTTTTCCAGGTCTTAAAGAAAAATATTCAATGTTATGTAATAGAGTAGAAAGATATATAAGCAAGGGCATAGAGTCTATCTTGGTGTAAAAGGAGGAAATCTAAAACAATTCTGTCATCCATAGTAATCCTGGCCAGATATGCCTCCCTCCATGCCAAAATTTACCCATATTTGCTTGTGGCCTATTATCAAAAAATAAATGAGTAAGCAGGGCATCATTTTTAATGGAAGAAACTCAGAAACTTTTTACAGATTAAGCTTGAATTGTAACATTAGCAGCATCAATATTAACGCCATATTTGCAATGAAGTCCTGTCTGGACGGAATCCTTTGCTAGGCATTGAATGTAGATAGTAATCAAAGAAAATACCTGCAATCTCCATTCTTAGCATTTCCAGTTTAAATTGTATATATATGTGGGGTTCATCAGATACCTAAAAGGATTCAGCAAGGAATAGCCAGGAACTAAATTTATTTCCCAAACTAAATTGTTTCTTAATCCTATAGACCAGTGGTTCCCAACTTTTTAGGCACCAGGAACTGGTTTCATGGAGGACAATTTTTCCATGGGCTGGGAAGGGAGGGTATGGTTTGGGGATGATTCAAGTGCATTACATTTATCACGCACTTCATTTCTATTATTATGACATTGTAATATATAATGAAATAATTATACAAACCTCTCTGTTAATGATAATCTGTATTTACAGTCACTCCCCAGCACTAGCATCACCACCCCAGCTCCACCTCAGATCATCAGGCATTAGATTCTCATGAGGGGCATACAACCTAGATCTCTGGCACGTGCAGTTTATTGCTGGGTTCATGCTCTTATGAAAATCTAATGCCATGGCTGATCTGACAGGAGGTGGAGCTCAGGTGGTGATGCAAGTGGTGGGAACTAGCTGTAAATACAGATGAAGCTTTGCTTGTTACCTGCTGTTCACTTCCTGCTGTGTGGCCGGTTCCTAATAGGCCAAGGACTGGCACTGGTCTGTGGCCTGGGGGTTGGGGACTGCAGTTCTAGACATTATCAAAGCAAAAAGCACAAATTCCTTGAAACCCCAAAGCCTTTATCTAGCCCTTTGTCCAAATTTAAGGTATACCTTTTTAAAGGTTACACTTGCCAATCATATTTTTCTTTCTTGTTTCTTGCTCATCAATATAATCAGTATATTTATTAGTTTCCTGTGGTTGTCATCACAAAGTTCCACAAGCTGGGTTAAAACAACAGGAATTTATTATCTCACAATTTTGGAGTCTAGAAGTCCAAAGTGAAAGTGTTGGCAAGGCCATGTCTGAAGAGGAGAATTTTTCCTTGCCTCTTTTAGCTTTTGGTATTTGCCAGTAAGTCCTTGGCTCGTAAATGTATCACTTCAGTTCCTGCCTCTGTTGTCACATAACTGTTTTCTCCCTGCGTGTTTCTGTTTCTGTGTCTTTTCTCTTCTGATAAGGACACTGGTCATATTGCATTAAGGGCCCACTGTACTCCGGTGTGGCCCTAGGATTTCAACATACCTTTTATATCTTTTGGGGACTCAATTCAACCCATAACAACATCTTCAGAAAATTACTCAGACATAAAATGCATCATGTCATTACAGACAACTGTACGAATAGATGATGTAGCACAGAGTAGACACTGGAATTGAGCTACCTTAATTCACTTGTTAGTCTTGTCACTTGACTATTGTATTATCTTAGATAAATCACTTAACATCTTTCATTTGCCCCAATTCCTCATCTTTAAAAGCGATAAGAACATTATCAGTTGTTATCAAATAACTGATAAATAACAGTCTCATAGGACTGTTGTGAAGGAAAAAAAAATTATCCAATGTATGTAAAATTGCATAGAGCAGTTTCTACCATGTCATAAATGCTACAGTGTTGTTTATTCTTTAAGGGCTTAAATTTGGAGAAACTACTTCTTTACCTTTGATCTCTGCCCTCCCAAAGTTACTTTTGTTTACTCCTAAACAATGACAGTCAGAATAATATGAGCTGTCTATAAAGTTTATTTATTAATACATTAAATCTAAAAGTGTGGACTCTGCTATAATAAACTATTAAATAATTTCAATGCATTCAGCATTTAGGACTCATATCTTAGCAAAGTCTAAAGTGTTAAGTATTAAAAGTTAACAAAATGTAAATATGTCTTTGTAGCTACAGATGTCACAACCATTTTCTTTTCACTTTTTTTTTATGAAACAAGATTCACAAGTCTAAATATATTCAATCAGATGTAAATTTGTTTTTACAATGTCAAGGAAATGTCAAACTGTATGTGTTCTCCTAAGGTCAATACATGAAATATCTAGGAATTGTGTATTCAAAATAATACCTTCTACTTTTCATAAAGTGATAGTTTGTCATATGGTAACACAATTGTGAGTATTCTTCCACTTTTGTTTCACAGAGTGAGTTGCTACTTGGAATTTGGAATTTGGCAGCCCCAGAAAATGTTACCTAATATTTATGCTCTTTACCTTCCCACACTGAAATTTTATCTTTACATGATTCTAAATGGTGATACATAACTCAGTGAAAATGAAATAGGATAATGTGAAAGGAATTGGAATAACATATTGCTAGTCACGTGATGTTTTTTATCAGTGATAATAGATGACCTCAAACTTTGAAGGCCAGAAAAAAGTGCCTATCTGTTTTCCTGCTCTAAGCTCAACACACTTTAAATTTTTGAGAAAGTGCTCTTCTAGATAATATAAAGAAGGCCACTCATACATTTCTGTTTTTATATCAAACTCAGTTCTGTATTTTATTAACACAGAAGTATAAAATGAACCCTCTAACATAAATTTGCAAAGTCACTTTGAACTATTAACTCTGAAATAGCTGATATTTTGCTAGTGAGAATATTTATATGCAATGCAGCAATCAATTTAATAGTTTTAAATGGAAAGTCTTGTGTTAGAATTTTAATTATAAAGATAACATTATATAAATATCTAAGGTAGGGCCTGAAAATGCCAGATAACATAATATAGGAATGTCTCATTTCCATATTATTTGTAAGTCTCAAGGAAAAATAAGCTTTGGAAATTTGAAGAAAGAGGCAGGTAGCTCATAGAAACAAAACTGAAAGATGTGAGTTAGTTAATGATTATGATATAGGCAAACATTAAAGAAAACCTGAAGACAAAAACATAAACCAGAAATCAAGAAATTCTGATGTACCTCAAAGCATTAAGAATCACTAAACTGTCCTCAGAAGCATGACAACTCTCTGAAATGCAGTAAACTCCCACAAAATTAAGCAACATATTCATAGGAGGAGCATCCAACTGAATCAACTCTGAGAATTGGGGAATATCCATCCTGTTTTGCTATTACCTGTTATGTGTTACTTGGGGTAGCCCATCTGTTTGTAACAGATGCCTAATCCCATCTCAGAGACTGGTGTGTTCTACAGTCATCTGCAATGGGACCAAGGGAACGAAACAGTGACCTGGCTCGTTAGAAGTGGATTATTGTTCTCACTAAAGCACTGGAATAGGAAGGCAACTTTGATTTGGTCTCAGCAGGATATTCCACAACATGACTAATACCACTCTCTTCATTTCCCTTGGTGCTGCATCGGCCTAGCCTTTGGGTAGTATATTTTTAAGGTATCCGTTAACCAATCTTATTCTGATTCAGAGGGTGTGGAGAATATTGAGCCTATTTTGTATGCCAGATTTGGAATTACTGGTGAAACACACTCCAGCTGTGTTTGACATGGAGAATCAATATTCCACATAAGCTCATTCTGTTCATGGTAAAAATGCTTTCATGACTCCCTTGACTGTGTAAGATGCTTTTATGAAAATTACTGATATTGACTCAGTAGAAAAGGATACAAAAGGCCATTTGCTTAAGTATTTTGGCAATATGCCCATGAAACAATTCAAAGAATACTATTAAATCCTTCCATTCTACTTCTCATCACATTGCAATTCAAAAATATATACATATGCTCCCTGCTGTTTTATCAAGAATATGTGTTTATAACCATTTTACAAATGATTGTTTAAAAATCTGAATAGAACACCTAGGGAGGGATTACCATTCAAAGTATTTTGAACTATTTTATTAAATTATTATGTGCTTTAAAACTGCCCTCAAAAGAGACAAGATGAATAGACCATTTATGGAAACATGAGATATGGTAGGTGTGTGAGTCGACAGTATAGCAAAGAAAGAAAATAAATATAACATGATAAAATCACTAAAAGATCAAAAGGCTTTAAGGTTCAAAGATCAACATTACAAGGCCATTTGTCCAACAAAAAAATCTTGTGTACCCCTATGATGTGATTATGAATAGTCTAAAAACACATGTAGGCTTTGGTTTCTCTTGATCTCCTGAATCTTGCAATCTGGTCAATGTAAAGAGAACCATAAAGTTAGGCTATGAGCACATTTTATTATGCATTGTTGCTGAGGAAACAAAAATTAATTTAAAATTTCATGAGTTTAAAAGTTTGAGTACAGAGCTAATGTTTAAAACAACTTTGTCTTCATTTAACATATTTCTTAAATACATGAGTATCACAATGGAAATGTATTAGAATTATGTACAGACATGAGACTTTAACCATTTACTAAAAAGGTTAACTTACAAAAATAGAATTATCTTTATTTCAAAATCCCAAGAAGACAACTGTTTATTGTCTATACTTTCTGATCAGTACCTGTGCCTGGAGTATAGTAGATATTGGATGTGATACTTGCTGAATGAATTTATAATTTGAATATTCTAGAAAATAAAAGTGGTGGCAAATAAAATTATAATAGTGTTATGATTTACTTTTATATTTTAAAAATCCTAATTAAGTTACCTAATAATTTCCCTTGTCTCAAGTCATTTTACTTTAAGTCTATTTGAAGACCAGGTTTAAAAGGTGGAAGAATTCTCTAACATTGAAATTCTCCCTACGACCCCTGCTAGCCCTTTCCCCTGATAGACATCTATTTACCCCAGCAAAATAAGGGGAAGTAGATGGATAAAATGGTAATTTCTTGCTATTACTTAGGAGATAGGTGAAAAACTAGAAGCATTTCAGCAAGTTGAAGATGAAAACAGTCCATAAAACTGACTTGATTGTGGTGACTTGTCTTTCGATTTTATGGCCTGAGATGGGCATAATGAGACAAATTAAGAGGTAATTAGGAGCCTAAACTAATAGTCCCAGATAGTGATTGATTTAAATGCCCTTAATAATAAAATAAAAGTTAGAAATATATGCTGGGACCCCATAGCAAAAAAAAATGAATAGGCCATTATTTTCAATAGCTCAAGGATCACTGATATATAGATGAGAAAATTCAAAAGGCTAAGTGAATTTTATGAATTCAAACAGTTAATTCATAGAAGAATTCGCGTTAGACTCAAATCTCCTAATTTGGCAACAGTAATTCTTGAATCATTGTATTTCAAAGCAGAATCTAATATTATTAAATTAACAAAAGCTATCCTCCGAGAGAAATGCATTTGCTTTGAATAAGTCTAAAAAGAAAAACCTTACTCAAGAACACCCATTTGTATGTAAGTATCCATGAGCAGAAAAAGTTGCTTTAGGCGCCAAGGAAATCAGGAAAGGGGATGAAACTGAACATTTTCTGAGTTCACCTGCGAATTTCTCTTTTCCTTCTGTTAGTAGCTAGCCTGTCACAGACAGGTTGCACTATTGACATTGCAAGAGCTGCACTCCTTTTGGAAACACGTGAACTTTCCTGTCAAGGTCTGTCAGTGACTTTTCGTAACCACATCTGGTCCAGTCTATGTGTTTAATTTAGTGTTGAGATTCTTCAGGTTGCTCATCTTTCAAGCTACTATTAACAGTGTACAGGGACTAAAAATCTTGATGTTTATTCATTAGCACCATTTTTTTCCAATACATGGGCACAATGTTTTGTTTACTTGTTAGCTCTTTAGGTACAGAACAGCATAAGGTGGGATTGAAGAAAATTTAGCTTGCTTTGGATGAAGCATATGTTTTGAAACTGACAGATACAGTTGAAAGCATTGAATAGGAAGAAGATTGTCTTAAAAGAATGACAGTGCTCTAAATAAAGCACAAATTGGATCATTCATTTTGACATACAGATATACCTGGGAGATGTTGTGGGCATGGTCCCAGGTTCCAGACCACTGCAATAAAGCAAACATTGCAATAAAGTGTGCCACACAAGATTTTTGGTTTCTTAGTGTGTCTAAAAGTTATTTTTATACTGTACTGTAGGCTATCAAGTATACAATGGCATTATATCTAAAAAGTGTACATACCTTGATTAAAAATACTTTATTGGTAGAAAATGTTAAAGATCCTCTGCGTCTTAGTGAGTGGTAATCTTTTTGCTGGTGAAGGTACTTGCCTCGATGTTGAGAGCTGCTGACTGGTCAGGTGGTGGGTGCTGAAGTCCGGAGTAGCTGTGGCAATTTCTTAAAATAAGACGACAGTGAAATTTGCTGCATCAAAAGACTCTTTCAGTCACAAAAGATTTTTTTGCAGCACGTGATGCTGTTTGATAGTATTTTATCCACAGGAGAACTTCTTTCAAAATTGAAGTCACTTCTCTCAAACCCTACTGCTGCTGTATCAGCTATACCTAGATAATATTCTAAATCCTTTGTTGTCCTTTTAATGTTTGTAGCACCTTCACCAGGAGGAGATGATCTTCCATCAGAAACAACTCCTCATCCACTCATGTTTGATCATGAATGAGAGTACAGCAATTCAGTCACACTTTTGGGCTCCACTTCCAATTCTAGTTCTCTTGCTATTTCCACCACATCTGCAGTTACTTTCTCCACTGAAGGCTTGAATCCTTCAAAGTCATTCATGAGGGTTGGAGTCAACTTCTTCCAAACTGCCGTTAATGTGGATATTTGACCTCCTCCCATGAATCACAAATATTCTTAAAAGCATCTAAAGTCATGAATCCTTTTCAGAAGGAATTCAATTTATTTTGTACAAATCCATCAGAAGGATCACTATCTATTTCTTAAATAATAAAACTTAAAATTCAAAATTACTCCTTGATCCATGGGCTGAAGAAAAGATTTGTTAGCAGGCATGAAAACATTAATCTCCTTGTACCTCTCCATCAGGGCTCTCAGGTGACTAGATGCTGTAATGAGCAGTGATATTTTGAAAAGAATATCTTTTTCTGAACAGTAGTTCTCATCAATAGGCTGAAAATATTCAGTAAACTATGCTGTAAACATATATACTGTCTTCTAGGCTTTTTTTTTTAATTCCCTTTATAGAGCACAGGCAGAGTGGATATAACATAATTCTTAAGGGCCTAGGTAGGATTTTTGTAATGGTAAATGAACATTGGCTTCAACTTAAAGTTACCAGCTACATTACCTCCCAACAAGAGAGTCAGCCTGTCCTCTGAAGCTTTGAAGCCAGACAATGACTTTTCTTCTCTAGCTATGGAAGTCCTACATGGCATTTTCTTCCAATAGAATGCTCTTTCATCTATGTTGAAAATCTGTTGTTTAGTGTAGCTGCCTTCATCAATTGCCTTAGCTAGTTCTGAATAATTTGCTGAAGCTTCTACATCAGTACTTGTTGCTTCACCTTGCACTTTGATATTAAGTAAATTGGATCCTACAATTATTGGATCCTACAATTACATTAAACTTTAATAAATTAGGGAAAGTCTTTGTGCCATTCAATCTACACTCCCTCTTCCTTCTAGTGAATATTCACAAAAGAAAGAAAGAAGAGTATATTTTATATAATCCAAACTATTAGAAGTTCAAAAACAGGAAAAATAATTTAATTTTTCAGATATCAGGGTAGTTTTTCTTTAGGGATAGTGAATGAGACAGGGTAGAGGAGTTCTTCTGGGATTCTGATAATATTTTATTTCTTTATTTATGCACAGGTGTGTCTACACAGGTGTCTACATAGGTGGGTTCACTTTGTAGGAATTAATTGATATTATGCTTACTAGTATCTGTCTACTTTTATTCTATGCATGTTATACTTCCATAAAAAGTTACTAAAAATGTTGTTATCAGAGTTTAAAAATATACCTGAAGGCCTGAACCATGAGCCTGATGAGGGGATGGAATATCTGATAAATTTCTCCATTTTCCAATAAGTACTCAGAAATGTTCTAAGGTTATTACCAGTTATTTAACCCCTGATGAAAAAGCAGAACATTTTCTAGAGTATCCAGAAATATTGAGTAAGTCCCTGGTTCTCCATAGCCTTACCAAATCTTAGTGTTGTCTGTCTTTTTTATTACTGGAATAACATTGTGCTTTTAATTGATATTTCCCTAATGACTAATAATTTTAAGCACCTTTTCATATGTTTTTGAACAATTCAGAATCATCTTCTATGAAGTGCTTATTCTAATTTTGTTCACTGTCTACTGTTTTGACTTCCATTTTATTATTGATTGGTAGACTGTATATACACACACAGAGAAAACAATTGTTTTGAAGGTTTATATATTTTTGAATATTTTCCCCATTCTTTGTTTTTCAACCTATTACTGTATTTTGCTGAGCAAAAAACTTTAATTTTAGCATCCAATATATCAGTTTGTTATTTATGGCCAGAGCTTCATGTTTAAGATTTCTTGGCTTATCCTGAGAAATTACAACATGCTCCAATGTGTTCTTTTAAAAGTTTTATTGTTTGTTCTTCACATTGATACAATCTATCAAGATATATGAATAGCATTAAATACAAAATAATATAAGAAATTGACAGATGTTATAAATTTATATTTAAATGAAAAGGACCAAATAAATCTTGAAGAAGGACAAAAGTTAAGAATTACAGTGAGTATCAGAGATAGACTTACCAAAATCTATAAATTTAAACAGTATGCTAGTGTTGCAAAGATAGAAAAATGGATCTGCAATATATCAAGAAGTTATTTTTTGTTTGTGATGCAGTGTCAAAACGTTTTTCTCATAAAAATATCCAATTGACCCAGCATATCTTGAAAATACCATAATTTCTCCGTTACGTTGCAGTGTCGCTTTGTTTTACATTAGGTAACTATGCATGTATGACCATTTCTGGAATTTCCATTTTGTTTCAATGATCCATTTTTCTATCTTTGAAACACTAACATACTGTTTAAGTTTATAGATTTTGATAAATGTATCTCTGATATTCACTGTAATTCTTAACTTTTATCCTCTTCAAGATTTATTTGGCCCTTTTTATTTAAATATAAATTTATAACACTTGTCAATTTCTTATATTATTTTGTATTTAATGCTATTAACATATCTTGATAGACTGTATCAGCTGAATTTTTAAATGTCTTTACATATACATCTTTCTGTCTGGGTGTTAAAAAATAATTTTTCTCAGGGTACACATTCCAGTTAGTCACCATCTTATATAAAATTCTATACCACTGGTAGTGGTTGAAATGTAAAAGAAAAACATGTCCCTTTTTTGTGTTTGTGTGTGTGTATGTGTGTAATATGGAGAGAATATATACTTGAATATATTTTTAATATATTTAAGAATATATTATAAGCCTACTATATTTAATAAATGAATACGTTTGGGTTTCATTATCAATTATTATCTTAATACATTCACTGGTTAATTAACAGTCTTCTTCTGGGTTCTTACCTTATTTGATAACTGATAAAATTACTAATCCTAAGGAACAAAGAATAAATAAGGCCATAATTGATTACTTTTTTAATTTTTAAGAGCATTTTGACTCCCTATGTTCTATTTATCTAAGTGAGGCAGTAACTGTTAGTTGAATAAATGGCTATAAAGAACAACAATAAAATAGTACATTTTTATGGGTCTGTCAGAGTATTAAATAAAATGAGTTACATGAAACTCAGAACCTAACAAAATATTGCTATTAAATAAATATTAATCCACATCCCTCTGAAAATCAATGCGCCTAAAGACCTAGGCAAACTATGCATTAGTTCACATATTATTATAGTAAGAGCTCATATATATTTTTTGATTCTAAAGATGGAACAGGCTATTTTCAAAAAAATTAAATGTTATGATGATGACTAGTAAATCTAACAGAGTCATAAAATAGTCTTTAATTATTTGGGTAATTAAGCTAAACTCTTTAGTATAGTTTTTTCCAGAAATAGATTTATTTTGTTTTTTGTAGAAAGGGGCAAAATAGCTGTATATTTGAAAAAAGAAACACAGAATTAGAATAAAACACACACAATCAAAACAATCAAGAAAATTTTTAAATATAGCATGAATATTGCAATAATTATTTATTTGCTAAAGTTTAGTTTAATAATCCACATGGCTTACCACATAAGCATAAAATACAAAACTGAGGTTTAAATATGGAGAGTTTATTAATATGTAAGGATTTTATATGAATGACTTTGACAAGCAGTGTTCTGTTTGTAGACTTCAAATACATTAGGAAAAAACCTAAAAATTTGCTTTATATTCATGTATTATAGTTGGAACCTGAAATCCCATTAAACTTTTATGGTTTTATTCACTTATAATTTCTTTCATAATGATTTTACTTAAAGAACATAATTACTTAAGGAAAAGATTCTTTCTTTTTTCGGAGTAATAAATATGTCAAACTTCAATTTTTTTATTTTTTGCTGTAAGTCAAATCAAAAGCAGAGCGAAGGGCAATAGTGTGTTAATTCCTTTGTGTATGTCAACCACATAGAAATGTGGCTTGAAACATTTTATAATATACTTAAGTACTTGTACATTGGTTATTCTTGACCCCAGATCACTCCTGGTAAACAGCCAAGTAATCATCTTTTAAAAACCTGACTCTATTATTTGGTAGAGAAAAGACCACAGGTTTTGAAATTTGTCTTAGCTGAGCATAAATATCAATTTTATTGCTTATTAACTGCATGATAAAAAGTAAATTTCTTCATCCCATGTCTTTTATTTACTTTCCCTGTGAAATAGGAATGACAATCCAAATTGTCTAGTTTTGGTTTTTTTGTTTTTTTTTTTTTGAGACAGAGTCTTACTCTTTTTGCCCGGGCTAGAGTACCATGGCGTCAGCCTAGCTCACAGCAACCTCAAACTCCTGGGCTCAAGAGATCCTTCTACCTCAGCCTCCTGAGTAGCTGGGACTACAGACATGCACCACCATGCCCAGCTAATTTTTTCTGTATATATATATTTTTTTTAGTTGTCCAGATCATTTCTTTGTATTTTTTAGTAGAGACAGGGTCCCGTTCTTGGTCAGGCTGGTCTCGAACTCCTGACCTTGAGCGATACACCCTCCTCGGCCTCCCTGAGTGCTAGGATTACAGGCGTGAGCCACCGCGCCCAGCCGACCTTGGGCATTTTTAAAACTTCTTTGTGCGTTGATTTTCCCTTCCATAGAATTCCTACTTTGTATGTTATAAGGGTCCGATAAGACTTCTGAGGCACTCAGGACCTGTTTAAATGTTTTGATGTTAAATTTCCTAATCTGACTTCAGTATTTTCTCCCCCAAACTGCTCCTTGTCCACGTCCCCTTCTCAGGGATCCCCTCGTGCCAGAGCCCTGGCCTGGGCCTGGACAGCTCCCTCCCTTCCCCGCAGCCGGTCAGTCCCCCAGCCTGTCCTTCTGAGTGTCTCATCCCCCAGCCTCCTCCTTCCCTCCCAACCTCTGCCACCTTGGCCCTGCCCCGACTCCTTCCCAGGCCCCACTCTAACCCCCCATTCCACCGTTTCTCACACAGTAGCTTTCTGACACTCAAATCTGACCCTGCCTTGCCTTGCTCAAAGCCCTTCTGTGGCTCCCCAGTGCCCTCAGAACAAAGTCCAAACTCCTTAGCCTGGCATTCAGGGCCTTTTACAACCTGGCCCTATGGCAGCCACAGGCTGGGACAGGCGTTTTCTGAACACAGACACGCACATGCACACCACATCCCTCGAGCTCGAAAAGCCTGCCTTTCCTCACCTCTGTCGGTATGTGCCCATCGTGTCTGCTCAGGGTCCAGGATCAGACTCCCGTCTGCTGACCCTTCACTTGTTTGGCCTCTCCAGGGTTCCGCCACTGGGCGGGGGAGGGGCCCCGCCTGGCACCCCTCCCCCATTCCAGCCAGGGGCTCAGGTCTCCAACAACAGAACCAAAGCCACTCAGCAACGCTGGAACCCATTTGGGGGGGCTTGGGCCCCTTGTCCCAAGCCGGGAGGGCTTTGGGGGAGGGGTGCAGCCCCTGGCAGACTCAGTGTGGCCAAGGGGGCTGGGGGGTGCCAGGGAGGTGGGCGCCAGCCTCATAGGCGGAGGCACGAGTGCGGTTCTCTTTCCCCCGCTGGGGGGGCCGTGGGGCCGGAGGCGGCGGCGGGGCGGGAGGCCTCGGAGGCAGAGCCTGTGGTGTGGGTGTCTCGGCGGGGTGGTGTCTGGCAGCAGGGACACTATGGCCACCATCCAGTCGGAGACTGACTGTTACGACATCATCGAGGTGCTGGGCAAGGGCACCTTCGGGGAGGTGGCCAAGGGCTGGCGGCGAAGCACGGGCGAGATGGTGGCCATCAAGATCCTCAAGAATGACGCCTACCGCAACCGCATCATCAAGAACGAGCTGAAGCTGCTGCGCTGCATGCGGGGCCTGGACCCGGAGGAGGCGCACGTCATCCGCTTCCTCGAGTTCTTCCACGATGCCCTCAAGTTCTACCTGGTCTTCGAGCTGCTGGAGCAAAACCTTTTCGAGTTCCAGAAAGAGAACAACTTCGCGCCCCTCCCTGCCCGCCACATCCGGACGGTCACCCTGCAGGTGCTCAGAGCCCTGGCCCGGCTCAAGGAGCTGGCCATCATCCACGCCGATCTCAAGCCTGAGAACATCATGCTGGTGGACCAGACCCGCTGCCCCTTCAGGGTCAAGGTGAGTGGGGCAGTGCAAAGGCCCTGAGGCAGGAGCGTGCTGATCTTATGCATTTGAGGAACGCTGGGAAGGCCTGTGTGGCTGAAGCCGAGTGAATGAGGTGGAAAGGAAGGAAATGAGACCAAGAGGGGTGATGGGGCCAGGTCCTGCAGAGCCTTGCGGGCCACAGCAAAGACTTTGGTTTGATTCTGTGGCAAATGGAGCTGCAGGAAGACTGTGAGCAGAGGAGGGATGAGATTCAACTCAGGTGTTCACGGGGTCCCTCTGGCTGCGTGAGGGGACAGACTGGGAGGTGGGCAGAAGCAGGAAGGCAGGGAGGTGACCGCACTAGTCCAGGTGGATAGGACCAGAGTCCGGGCAGGGGGAGCAGCAGATGCGGGAGGGTTCTGGGTAGATTTGGGAGCTGGAGACAGCAAGATTCCTTGATGGGTCTTAGAGAGGAAGCGAGGACTGCAGGTGGCACTGCCTGTGCTCATGACCATCCTGGCTCTGAGCCCCCTCCCCGTGTCCCCCATCCCACCAGACCCCTCTGGCTGCTTATGAGTTTGTCACTGTCCAGTGATGGGTCTGCGCCGGGAGCACCGGGAGGGCAGGGGGCCAGGGCCGCTTTAGTCATCGCGGTGTCCTCTGTGTCTCCGGGCACAGCGCTGTCATGGAGTCAGTGCGAGATTCATGTTTGTCAGAGACGCAGAGGGAAACAGAGACGGGAAAAGGCAGATCATTCTGCCCCAAGAGATGGAAGGGCAGAGACCCAGGGAAAGAGAGATTGCCACAAACACAGCATTTGGCCAGCATCGTCGCCCCCCGCCATCTTTGCGGAGTGGATGAATGAATCCCACAGTGGCGACTGAGCGCCCAGGGTTACTCCACATCTCGGGGGTTCAAGCCCTGGCACTCTGGGATCAAGCCCAGATTAATAGTCATTTCATGACACTGCCTATGCAAATGGACAGTGAGGGACGGCTGAAGGAAAAGCAGAGAAATTCAGAGGGGGAAACTGAGGCCGAGACCAAGAGAGAGAGCCGTGGAGATTCAGGGTGAAAATGGCCGCACCCAGATGCAGGGGACAGACAAAGGCTTCCAGCCATTCACAGCTGTTCGCCAAGCACCTGTCACGTGCCAAGAGCCTGTAGAGGGTGTTAACAGTGCCTGATGCTGGAGACAGAAGAGGACTTCAGGGAGGTGTCTTTGTCATGGCCGACACAGTGGCAGAGACAGAGACACTGAGATACAAGAGACGGGCAAGCAATGAAGAGGCGTTTGCAAAGAAAGAACAGGAGAGAGACATTAGTATGAACAAGAGACAGAAAGAAAGAGAATGACAGGGATCCAAAGCCAGTTCATTCATTCTTTACTGAGCCCCTACTGTGTGCCAGGCACTGTTCTAGTATCTAGGGATGCAGCGTCGAACAAATGGACAGATCCCTGCCTCGTGGGACCGACATCCTAGTTGCAGAGAGAAACGATGAACTCGATAAAAAAGTAAAATACACAGAGTGCAACGTGGTGTTAAGAGCAGCGGTGAGGTCGGGTGCAGTGGCTCACGCCCGCAATCCCAGTATTCTTGGGGGGCTGAGGCGGGAGGATCACTTGAGCTCAGGAGTTCGAGACCAGCCTGAGCAAGAGCGAGACCCCCGTCTCTACTAAAAATAGAAAAATTAGCCGGGCACGGTGGTGCATGCCTGTAGTCCCAGCTACTCGGGAGGCTGAGGCAGGAGGATCGCTTGAGCCCAGGAGTTTGAGGTTGCTGTGAGCTAGGCTGACGCCACGGCACACTCTAGCCCAGGCAACACAGTGAGACTCTGTCTCAAAAACAAAATTAACGAATGAATGAATTAATTAATTAAAAATAAAAAGAGCAATGGAGAGAAGTAGAAGGCGTGGAGGAGGATGGGAAAGGAGGGGGCTGCCACTTTGACAGGATGGCCGGGGAGGCCTCACTAAGAAAGTGACGTTATTTTTTTTACTAGTTTTCCCCTCTCCCCTTCTCTTTCGATAGAGAAGGTGACGTTTGAGTAAAGACTGAAGGAGGCGAGGGCGGGCGCCTGTGCACAGGCGGGGGACGAGCATTCCAGGCAGACGGAGCAGCCGGCGCAAGGCCTGAGCTGGGAATGTTCTGGCGCGTGCAAGGAAGAGTGAGGAGGCCCGTGAGGGCGAGCGAGGGGACAGTAGGAGGGGGGGGGCAGGGAGGGGACGGGCAGACTGTTGGAGCCTCGTGGGCCCCAGCGACTCTGGCTTTTATCGCAGGATGTGGATGTGGGCGGGGGGGGGGATGCGAGGTGGCTCAGGTGGCCACAGGCTCCCTCTGGATGCACGTGAAGGGCAGACCAGACCGGGGGGCAGCGGGGAGGAGGCCCCTGCGTTAGTCTAGGTGGGAAACAGTGGGGGAGGGGAGCAGGGTGGGGCCAGGGTGGGCAGATTCTGAGTCTATTTGGAGAGTGGAGCCAAAAGATTTGCTTATGGACAAGGTGTGGGGTGAGAGAGAAAGACGGGGGGCCCATCCTTCAAAGGCACGAGTTCTAGGGGAGAGCAGCAGAGACAGAGCCAGACACACGAACCAGAGACAAAGGCAGGGAGAGACAGAGGCAGGGACATAAACACAGTACAGACTCACAGACACAGAGACGGGCAGCGGTGAATGACAGGTGCAGAAAGACACCAGGTGAGAGATGGCAGGGGAGAGGCCCAGCCCGGCTGTCCCTGCGGCTCGACCTGCCCGCTCCCCCCCTCCCCACCCCCTGTAACAGGTGATCGACTTCGGCTCCGCCAGCATCTTCAGCGAGGTGCGCTACGTGAAGGAGCCCTACATCCAGTCGCGCTTCTACCGGGCCCCCGAGATTCTGCTGGGGCTGCCCTTCTGTGAGAAGGTGGACGTGTGGTCGCTGGGCTGCGTCATGGCCGAGCTGCACCTGGGCTGGCCCCTCTACCCGGGCAACAATGAGTATGACCAGGTGCGCTACATCTGCGAGACCCAGGGCCTGCCCAAGCCACACCTGCTGCACGCTGCCCGCAAGGCCCACCACTTCTTCAAGCGCAACCCCCACCCCGACGCCACCAATCCCTGGCAGCTCAAGTCCTCGGCTGACTACCTGGCCGAGACAAAGGTAAGGGGGGCAAGCGGAATGAGGACAGTCAGTGCTGGGGCTACTACATCAAGAAAAATCTAAGCTGGGCGAGGAGTCTCATGCCTGTAATCCTAGCACTCTGGGAGGCTGAGATGGGAGGATTGCTTGAGGCCAGGAGTTCAAGACCAGCCCGAGCAAGAGTGAGACCCCCGTCTCTACTGAAAATAGAAAAAATTAGCCGGGCGTGGTGGCGCATGCCTGCAGTCCCGGCTGCTCAGGAGGCTGAGACAGGAGGATCGCTTGAGCCCAGGAGTTTGAGGTTGCTGTGAGCTATGATGATGCCACTGCACTACAACCTGGGTGACAGAGTGGGAATCTGTCTCAGAAAAAGAGAAAAGAAAAAATCTAGGTTAGACTTCAGTGAGGACTGGAAGCTTGAGGGTCAGCTTTGGATATTGTCACGGCAAGAAAGATCTGGGTGAGACCAAAGATGGGACTGGAAGTTTGAGGGTCACATGTAGGGGTCGCTGTAGCAAAAGGGATCTGGGTATACCACGAGTGTGACGGAAAGACTAGGGTAGCTCCTCTGCCAGCTTCGGCTCTGGGGTTAGCACCTTGTGCAGCATGAAGGATTTGGGTTAGACTGCAGAGAAAACGTGAGGTCTGGGGTTGGGTGTGAGAGTTGCAACAGAAAGAGGGATTTGAGTGAGACCTCGGGTGGGACTAGGAGTTTAGGGCGGCCCGTCTGCTACCTCTATGGCTGTGATCAGACCTGTGCTGCGAGAGTCCGGGCTACACAGCAGAGAAGACGAGGAGTCTGGGGCTCGAGCTTTCACAGCAAGAAGGGTCCGGGTTCAGCTGACCCCTGGGAGATCTGAAAGGCTGGGGGTCAAGTGTGGAGGCTGTCATGGTGACCTGGATTTGGTTGCAAGGAGGACCGGACACATGGCGCCGGGAAGGACTGGAGGTCTGGGGCGAGGTGTGGAACTTTCTGGGATAGAGAGAGGGGGTCTGGTGTGAGGATCAGGTGTGGCCTTCCCAGCAGCAAGAGGCAGATATGGGCAGTCCTAGAAGTCGGGGGTCACATGTGGGTCCCCCAGCAGGAGTGCCCGGGGCCCTAGTCCCGGATACGCGTCAGCCCTGTGCCCCCGCTGCCCCGCCAGGTGCGCCCACTGGAGCGCCGCAAGTACATGCTCAAGTCCTTGGACCAGATCGAGACGGTGAATGGCGGTGGGGCGGCCAGTCGGCTGACCTTCCCGGACCGCGAGGCGCTGGCCGAGCACGCTGACCTCAAGAGCATGGTGGAGCTGATCAAGCGCATGCTGACGTGGGAGTCGCACGAGCGCATCAGCCCCAGCGCGGCCCTGCGCCACCCCTTCGTGTCCATGCAGCAGCTGCGCAGCGCCCACGAGACCACCCGCTACTACCAGCTGTCGCTGCGCGGCTGCCGCCTCTCGCTGCAGGTGGAGGGCAAGCCTGTTGTGGCCGCCACAGAAGACGGGCCCCCCTACTACCGCCTGGCCGAGGAGGAGGAGGCCGTGGGCATGGGCAGCGTGGTGGGCAGTGGGCCCTTCTTCCGAGAGGAGAAGGCACCGGGCGTGCAGAGAGCCATCGACCAGCTGGACGACCTGAGTCTGCAGGAGGCGGGCCGCGGGCTGTGGGGGGAGACCCGGGCCGACGTGGTCTCCGACATGCTGACCCCTCTCAAGGCAGCGGCCACTGGCCGCCGGGTGCCAGACTCAGGGCCCGAGCCCATTCTGGCCTTCTACGGCAGCCGCCTGCCGGGCCGCCACAAGGCCCGCAAGCCACCAGCGGGTTCCAAGTCTGACTCCAACTTTAGCAACCTCATCCGGCTGAGCCAGGCCTCGCCCGAGGATGACGGGCCCTGCCGGCGCAGCGGCTGGGAGGAAGGAGAGCGTCGCGGGGCCTCTGCTGAGCCGCCTGCCATCCCGAAGCGGGATGGGGATGGGCCCAACATCCAGGACATGGCCATGGATGCTGAGGTGAGCCGGGTGGGTGGGCAGGGTGTAGGTGCCTCTGGGATCCCCCAGAGCTGCCTCCAGGGTGGGGGCACAGTTAACCCATATTCAGAACATAAGATTTGAAAAGGGCTGGGCGTGGTGGCTCATGCCTGTAATCCTAGCACTTTGGGAGGCTGAGGTGGGAGGATTGCTTGAGGCCAGGAGTTCGAGACCAGCCTGGGCAACATAGCGAAACCCAGCCTCTACAAAAAAATAAGAAAAATTAGCTGGGCGTAGTGGGGCACACCTGTAGTTCCAGCTACTTGGGAGGCTGAGGCAGGAGGATCACCTGAGCCCAGGAGTTCGAGGTTGCAGTGAGCTATGATGATGCCACTGCACTCTAGCCTCAGTGACAGAGCAAGACCCTGTCTCAAAAAAAAAAAAATTGAAAAAGCTCAGCACACACTAACCCATATCAGGGTCTAAGGCTCAGCACACACTAACCCGTACGCAGGATATAAGATTTAATAAGACTCAGCACACACTAACATCCTAAGGATATGATAGGCTTAGCACATATTCATGTACCTTCAGGCCGTGACAAAAATGCAGGACATAGTAATCCAGCCAGAAGTGATAAAGGCCGAGCGCTGGATAAGACCCTGGCACGAGCTCGCCCACTGCAGAAAGAGTGACAGGCTCGGCTGACACCCCTCTCTTCTCCCCCCACAGAGGCCGGACTCTGAACTCTTCGACCCCGGCAGCTGTCCTGGAGAATGGCTGAGCGAGCCAGAATGGACCCTGGAGGGTGTCAGGGGGCCACGGGCTCAGGGACCCCCACCCCGCCACTCACACCCGCACGGTCCGTCCCGGACCACCAGCTTTCTGCAGCACGTTGGCGGGCACCACTGATGGCGATCCCACCCCTGCCTCTCGCCGGGGGCTGTGCTAGCCGGGCTGCCGTCCCCTTCCAACCCGAACTGCTCGTCAGAGCCATCCCCTGAACCCACAAATTATTCTTACAGAAAGATAGTTATCCAGAAATTCCACTCCCCATGCCCGCAGCACAAGGCTGCACATACACCCCGAACGTAGGAGGGCCTTGGGGTCTGGCACGTGGCCCCTCAGCCAGACGGACAGCAGGAAGGGGACTGCACCCCACTGGCCCTGAGCCCGTCCTCGGCCCTGCTGCCTCTATTTCAATAAAGAACTGTTCAACAGTCCTGCTTCAAGACCGTTCTCACTGCTGGAGGCTTGGACTGGCCCTGGGGTGGGGTTCCAAGCTGGCACCCAGGGCCTTGCTCTGAGGTGCTGCACCCAGTTGGCAACTGGCTCAGGCTGGAGGCTGGGCTGCTATCACACCAGGAGGCAAAGCCTGTGCTTGGCAGACCAGCTCATCTCCTAAATGTGCTAAGTGCTTGGCACATTGAGAATCCACCCTTAGAACATTCTGTGTGTTCAGCATGTGTTAATATGAGCTTGCCAAATGCTGGGGTCTTATTGTCCGGTGGCCTGTCCTTCCTACACGTTACGGGCTTGGCATGCACTCGTCTATACTTGGGACATGCTCCGTGTAAATTCACTTGGCAGGCACAAATTCACGCTTGGTGTCTGTACCAGTGTTCAGACATGCTAGGCCACCTTAGGGATAGGGCCCTGGTTCAGTCCATGCTAACCTACCTGGGATCATGCTTAGTGCGCAGCACATGCTACTCCATGCTGGCTACATGCCAGGCCACACGGTCTCACACTGCATGCTCAGCACACGCTAGCCCACGTGTACTGCACACTGAGGACCGAGCACACGCCAGCCCACACCGGTCACATGCTGAGGGCTCAGTACGTGCCAAACCATCTTGGTCACACGCTGAGGACTCATTAGCACACGCCAGTCCCCATGGGTTGCATTCTGAGAGCTCTGCACACTAAGCTGTCCCCTAGCCCTGCCACCCCGTCTCACACCACTCAGGCACAGGCTGTACAGACAAGGTATTTACTTATTATAACCTTGGGCCCTCTTTGCCCTTGGAAAGGGGGGTGGGCCAGGGGGCCGGGCCCAACATGCACCCCCCACTTCTTCGGGGGCTGATCCCTCCCCCAGCTCTGCTGGGCCTGGGGCTGCAGCGTCAGGCCGGTGGGGGCAGAGGTAGAGGCGGGAGAGCAGGGGAGAGCCTGTGGAGCCACAAAAGGGCAGACAGAAGCAGGGGCACGGGGACAGGGACCGGGACCCAGAGCGTTAGGGTCCACGGGGGCCCAGCAGGCCTCGGCCTGTCCGCCGGACCGGGCCTCAGAGCAGGCGACAGGCGTTGCCCACGCTGTCGGCCGAGGTGTCGAGGTCGTGGCTGTAAGGGGAGTCCCAGTCCCTCAGGAAAACAGCCTCCAGCTGGCTGCGCAGGCCGCCGCGCCCGTTCTGCGTCACCAGCAGCGAGGTGCCCGCCGTCTCCGTGAAGTAGTTGCCAGACCAGTTGGAGGTCCCTGCAGAGGAGGGGCGGACGGTAAGGGCTCCATGGGGTGGCCAGACCCTGGTACCCGGAGCCCCCTCTGTCCCCCGAGCGGTGCTCAGGACTCTCACCAATGTAGGTCGCGCGTTCGGTCACCATGTACTTGTTGTGGTTGACGCGGGCGTACGGGATCCGAGCCTGGGTCTCATCCGCGGGGACCACAAAGAGTTTCTGGAGGGGGGCACGGGAAGGAGCGTGAGGTGCAGGGGAAGTCAGGGGAGCCCCGGCGCCAGGGAGCGGGTGGGGAGCCAGGTCTGCGGGGCCGGGGACTCCGCTGCTTCCCACAGAATCCTCGGGGGTCAGAACACAGCCCAGCGGAGGGGTACCCAGTAAGCGCAGGCTCTAGTCGTGTCACATGCCATCTGTCCCTCTAGAATGGCTCCTGTTCACTCCTGAGGTCTCGTCTCAGATGTATCCTTTCCCAGAAAGTCTTCCTCGGCCCCTCAGGCCGGGGCACCCCCATCCCACCCGACCCCTCTGCCTGGGCCCCCATCCTGGCCCGTGGTTTCCCCAACATCCCTTGTCGGACGACACGTGAGCCCCAGGCAGGCTGTGTCCCAGCACTGCCCCGAGCGGGGGCTGACGGGTGGCCCGGGGTGGGTGCTTACCACCTGGATGTCAGAGTGGGTATGGTTGTCCCGCAGGGAAGCCAGGGAGAGCAGGAAGGCGCGCATGGATGGCTCCGAGTGTCCCCAGCAGCTGATGAGCAGGCGCACCTTGACGCCCCGCTCGTAGGCGGCCCGCCGCAGCCCGTCGTCAATGGCCGGCCAGAACCTGGGGGCAGGGGGTGGGTGCAGGGTAGGGAGGGCGGCTTTATCCGCAGACTTCGTCCTCGGCTTTGGGGAACCGAGCCTGGGGCCTGCTTTAGCTTCTGGGAGGGCCACCCCATCGCCAGCTCCCGGCCCTGCTCCTGCCTCCTCGAATCCCACACCCCCGTCTCCTGTTCCTGGCTACCGCTCACCAAACCCCAGTCCTCCATCATCTTCTCTGCTGTCCCCCGACCGCCCAGTCGTCCTCCTTCTAACCCCAGGTCACAAACCCCCAACTCTGCTGCCCTAAACCCAGATACTTTTAGCCCCACCCCCCAAGCCTCTTATCCCGTTTCCGGCCCGTGCTTCCTACCTCCCAAACCCCATACCACGCAACCCGGTCTCAGTTTCCAGCCCCCCACCCCTGCCCCCCACCCCCAATATTCTCATCCAAACCTCATCGCCACCTCCCCCATAATCCCTCTGTCTCCTGTCTCAAGCACCCAGATCCCTTCTCGCTGTCACCTCCGAGTCCCCCCTGACTCTCTCTGTGGCTTCCCTCCTATCTGTCCCCTTGCCAGCTTTCTGAGCCCCATCCCTCCCTCCCTGTGCACACGCCCAGCCGTACCTGCGCGGGTGGGAGAACTCCATAGTGGGCAGGTAGTTCATGACCGCGATGTAGATGAAACTCCGGGCGTTGTCCACCACGTTGAGTAGAGCCTTCAGGTCTTGGGTGCGGCCACTTGGACACAGGGGTGGGGGTGCACTCTGGAGGTGAGGGGACAGTCAAGACGTCCACTCTGCCAGGGCATCGTCACAGCGGACTCCCCCGTACAGACAGCTCTCCGCGAGCCATGTCCTGTGGATCTCACTGCATCCTCAGCCTCCACGAAATCACAAATCACATCTTTGTGCCACGCCCTCCACCATGGCTCTGGGGACCTGGCTGGGTGATTTGCTCCAGAGGACCTAGAGGGACCCGGGTGGCCCACCCCAAGGAGTGAAAATACTAACAGCTAAAAGTGTGCTGTCTGGAGTGCTCGAAATCTGCCACGGGCAAGAGCCAGGGATGTCCGAGACGGCGGCCACTTGCTGCCATCTCACGTGTGCTGAGCGCTTGGAATGTAGCCAGTGTGACCGAGGCACTAAACTGTTAATCACATTTCATTTTAATGAATGGAAATGGAAAGAGCCGCCAGTGGCCATACTGGACAGCAGAGCTACACCAAGGGCTCGGTGTGCCTGACCTCAGTGGTACCTCACCCAGCAGCCCTAGAGGTTGGAAATATTATGACACCCATCTTCTAGATGACACCGAGGCCTAGGGAGGCTGGGACATAGCCTAGGTCCCTGATAGAGCAGAGTGAGCAGGGGTGAGGGCCAGTGGTCAGGACGCCCCCCTCCCAACAATCACCCCAACAATCACGGCCAGATGGAGGCCCGGAGTGACGGCATGGGGCAGGGCGTGGCAGGCCCCACTTGCCCCAGACTCACCGCCAGGTAGGCGAGAGCAGGGGTTCCATTGAGGCAGATCTCCATTGGTGTCTCTTGATTGTAGCGGGTGTCATAGGGCCGGGGCCAGGTTGACGGGATGGAGCTGCCCGCCTGGCCCAGGAACCAGTAGGCCTCAAAGATCTTGGTCAGGTCTCGAGCCAGGCAGCTGCAGTTGTACATGACCACGCCCAGCTCCTTGACCTGTGGGAGGACCGTGCTGGGCCTGGGATAGCGGCCTGGGGCCCACAGGTGCCATGGACACTTCCAGCCCAGCCTCTCTGCGCCTCGATCTACCACCCCTCTCTGTCCCTCACCCCCACCTCCACCAAGGTAGCTCCTGCTCATTCTTACGTGTCGGTTGGCCTGTTTCCTCCCCCAGGAAGCCTCCCTTGACTGCCCAGACAGTGCCAGGCAGTCCTCTGGGTTCTCATAGTCTCTTGGGCCTCCCTGATCATTCTCTCTGGTAACAAACCTGTCTCCCCATTGGGCCGGGAGGACAGGAGCCAGGGATGTCTAAGTCACAACTGATCTTCAGCACCTCCCCGCGTAACTGGAGAGATTAGGGCTTTAGGGAAATAATTATTGAGGAAATGAATGAATTAATGTCCTGTCCTCTCTTCCTGTCACATCACTGCCTAAGCTGTTCCCTCTTCCCTACCTTGTGTTAATTCCTTCTCTACCTATCCTCAGGCATCGGGTTAGCTGTCACCTTCCTCGATACCCCAGGTTGCGTCAGATGCCTCCTCTGGGCTTCTGCAGCCCTCTTTCCTCCATCCTGGCCCTGACCCCTCTGGGCTGTCACTGCCTGGTGACAGGGCAGTCTCTGCATTGCACTGAGAGTTCCATGAAGTCCTTCTGTTACCACCATCTTCCCAATATCATCCAGGACAGGGCTGGGCCTTAGAGTCGGCACTCAGGGAATGTATGATGAAGGCCAAATGGGTGGACATCGAATACCCAATGGAGGGGCTGGCAGTTGCCATGAGGGTTAGAGGGAGGCCCAGGCTTCCCTGAGCAGGGGAGGGCAGTGGAAGCCTAGACTCGGGGATGTTTCAGGAGGCCTGGTGGGAAGCAGGAAGGAAGCCGTTGCAGAGAACAGGTAGAGAGGACTCTGGACTGAAGAGGGGTGCAGCTGGAGGCTGGGTGTCCAGTGGGGCAAGGAGTGGCCTGGACGGGAAGGTAGACAGGGTGCAGACAGACCTGGGTCAGTGAGCGCCAGTCCATGTTGGCACTGCCCAGGTAGAAGTGGGTCTGGTCCACCACCCAGAACTTGGTGTGCAGGACACCATGGGTCAGCTTCTGCATGTCCACCATGCGGACCTGGGCACCTGTGATGGACGGAGGTGGTGGTCAGGGGCCGGCTTGGGCAGCCCCAGGCCGCCCCCAGCTGGCCCCCAGCTCACCACTCTGCAGCAGGGCCTGCAGGTCTGCCTGTGGCTGGGGCCCGCTGGGCTTGCTCACGGCGATGCGGACCTTCACGCCTCTTGGTGCCAGGCTCTGGAGCCGCCGGAGGACCTCCTCGCCCTGCGGGGAGGGGAGCGCTTCTGAGGGGCTGGGCCAGCCAGCTCTCCAACCTCGAGAGGCACGCCCAGTGGGGCTATTTTGAGATGTGATTAGGAGCAAACAGGCTTTCCATTAGCCCTTCTAGATTAAAGCCTTTACGAAGTAAACTATCAAAACCCTTCTTTATCTGTTTTAATAATCAGCTGCTCTGAGAACCCTCCCAAGGCCTCCCTGTCCCCCCTGGGACCTCCCAGATCCAGCATTCGAATAGCAGTGCAGGGACCTCCAGGCATCTCCCAGGATGCTGGGGATGAGGCTCTGGCTGGGGGTCCAGGAACGTATGGGTTGAGGCATAGTGATGCCAATAACAGTAACAATCAAAGATCGTCTGGTACCTACTGTGTGCCAGGCCCTGTTCTAGGCCCCTTCGTGTCTGAACGGACTGAATTCTCACAACCCTCTGAGTCAGGTCTAATTATAATCCCCACGATGCAGATGAGGAAACTGAAGGTAGAACTCAGCAGTGCAGTGAGATTTGAACCCAGACCATCTGCCTCCTACATTTGTGCTTTGAAGCACTTCAGTGGAAGCCAGCAGGGAGTGGGAGCCCATGGTTTTTAACTTTTTTATGATTATTTTTTAAAGAACAGGGTCTCACTGTGTTGCCCAGGCTGGAATGCAATGGTTATTCACAGGTGTGATCACAGCTCACTGCGGCCTCAAACTCCTGGGCTCAAGCAATCCTCCTGCCTCAGCTTCCTGAGCAGCTGGGACTACAGGCACGTGCCACTATGCCCGGCTTTGGTTTTTAACTTTCATAATTTTTTTTTTTTTATGGCAGTACTTAAGGAGCCCTGTAGTTTTAGTAGGTTTTAAGCCCACTTCTCATAAAAAAGAGGCAGCAGGGAGAAGAAAACAGAAGGAACATATCGATCATCTTTTTCAACGGAAGGGGTTATTCACCTAAGCTGTTCCTTTTCAAATCGTGAAGCTTTTATGTTTCTTCAGTTTGCCTCAAACCATAACAAGAATATAGTAAGGGCAAACACTCACAAAGAGTTGACTGTACCAGGCACTGTGCTACAATTTGCATGGATTAGCCAATTTCATCCTCACAAAAGAGCCCTAAGAAGTGGGTGCTATATATTGGCCCCATTTTACAGATAAAGAAACTGAAGCCCGGGGTTTCACAGCCGGGAGTCACGCAGCTGGGTGGTGGCAGTCTGGCCTGATGCTGAGCTCTTACTTGCTCCGCTCTTGCATTTCTTAGTGTGGCAGGGTCATGGCAGTCTGTGGCTGAGTCGACATCTGCCAGTCTAATCCCTTGTAACCAAACCTGCACCCTGACATTCAGAGGCCTCCAGATGACCGTGACAAATGCCCCCAGTCCAGAGGGCCACGTGAAGACAGCTGCTTCCAAACACCTGCGTCCAATCCGCTGTATGAGACGTGCCCACCGGTCTCCCAGGCTGCAGGGGAAACCCCTTCATCCCCCGACTCCCCCCATCCCTCTCCCGGCTGTCCAGTAGGGCCAAAGCTGCCAGGTACCTGCTGGGCAGAGGGCTCCTGCGTGTGGGTGTCATTGTTGGTGAGGGTCCAGTAGAAGGAGGCGATGTCCAGGCTGCTATGGGCACCGGCGAGCAGCCCCAGCCAGGCCTGGCTGGTGGAGGGGTTGCCCGTGGAGGCATTGGGGAAGTCCAGGCCCTCAGGAATGCTCTCCACCAGCACTGCTCTGTGGTGGGGTTGGGGGAGGACAGTATCAGCCACGGGGTGCTGGAGATCACTGGCTGGGAGGGGAGTGCTCACCCGTCGCCCACAGGTGTGGATGGAAGACGGTGTGTATTTGTGTGTGTGTCTATACTCATGATTCTCCGTCTGCATTTGTCTGTCTAGAGATGTGGAAGATGGGTCGTATGTTTGCATGTCTGTGTGTGTCTGCCCGCAGATGTGGACGGAAGATGCTGCGTGTGTCTGTTCACAGACCTGGATAGAAGATGACGCTGTGGCTGCCATGGCAACAGCGTATGTCAGGGGTGGGGGGTGGGCATGCACTTGGGGATCTGCAGCCTCCTCACTCGTTGCAAGCACTGGGTGTGGCAAAGCGCAGGCAGGCCCTGATCAGTGTGTCTAAGTGTCCCTGGCCTGGCAGAGCCCCTCCCCCACACACCTGCACCTCCCCCACACTTACTCGCAGGGGTCATAGCAGGGGGCTGGGCGCTGGTTGGGCCCAAAGAGATGTAAGTCACCGTATTCCCATAGAAACAGCTGAGTCATCAGGGCACCGAAGCCCACGACTGCCAGGATGAGGACCAGCAGGACCCAGCGGGCTTTCTGTGGGGAGGAGGAGGTGGTCAGCCAGCCCAAGGGGGGCAGCCCAGCCCGTCCCTGAGACAGATGGAGGGTGGCAGAGGGCCCCTACCTTCTCTGCAGCCTTCCACGCCTCAATCTCATTCATGGGCAGCTCGCTGGAGGGCTCCTCAGCAGGCACCTTCAGCTGGGGGATGGGGATGGTGCGGGGGGGGGGGGTGACAGGGTGGCTTGGCCAGTCCCTGGCCCTCCATTTCACCCAGCCCCTCCCCACTCAGCTTCCCATCCACCTACCTCCTGGTACATCAGTTTAGGCTTCATCTTGCCTGGCAGCTGGGGCATATGCAGAGCCCAGGCGGGAAGGTGGGTGTGTCAGGGTCTCCAAACTGGTGGAACAAAAGCAGGCATTGTATGGGGTGTTCTAGGCTTTTGAGGGCATCACAGAAGGCAGATTAGTCTTGGGGCTGTGGGATCCACTGGGTCTCCTTGCTCATGATCACGGGGGCCACTGGCATAGCGCCCACGAACCCAAAAGGAGGAAGATGGTCGCTGGTCAGCAGGGATTTCGAAATCCCTCGAGGTCCAATGCCTGCGCTTTCTTCGCATCGCTCTGCAGTATCCACCCTGCCCCCCTTAGCACCCACGCTGTTTCCCTTTAGCACCCTTCCCTATCCCTGTTCCAGCTCTAATCTAGAATATTCCCCCAAAGACATCCCTGGATGGGGTCGGCGCAGCCCCAGTGCTTTGCACCTAGTCGCAGTCCTGGGGCTACTCAGGGGGTATTTTCCAGGTGGCTCCTCTGCCCTCACCCTCAGGTACCTCCCACACCAGACAGCTCTGCCCAGGACCACCGGGGCCTCCCCGCCACCCCTCAGCCCATCCCCCCGCCATCCTCCTCCCTACCCCTTAGGGGCCTCGGCCTTACTCGGCAGGCGGCTGCTTCTACCTCTGCAGGGCCCCAGCTTCTGCCCCGACAGGCTGAACACCGGCTGGAGGAGGGAGGGGGCGGGGCCTGAGGGGACTCCGCCCACTGCAGCGGGGAGTCTGCGCAGTGCGCGCGTCAGCCTAGGCTCACCGCAGCGAGAAGGGGGGCCAGGGCCCCCAGATACGGTCCCGCCAACCTGGCCGGGGTAGGGGGGAGTATACGGCTGGGGGATGGGACTTGCCACCCTCCACCCGAGAATCCCCGTGTGAGGCAGGGAGGCCACAGATAAAGAGAAGCAGGAGCCCCACGTCTTTTCTTGTCTACAAACCTGTGAATTTTTGGACCATGGGCATGCATTACCTAGTCAAAAATAAATACATAAATAAGATTAATAAAACGTTTATAAAATCACATGGAGAGATTAACGTTGAATAATAGAGAATAAGAGTTGTGGCGATAAATTCAGAAGACAAAGCTCATGGTACGCGATGGAAGAAAAGAGCAGGGGAGAGATGGTGGATTTTCTGTTGGAGTCTGTCTGGATTTCAGTATTTGATTTTGTTCTTAAAAAAGCCACCTGATATTTTGATAGGGATTTAAAAAAATTCTTTTTTTTCCGATCCGGGCTTCCGGATTGCACCCATCTCATATCTCCCAAGCAAGATTTAAAGTCAGAGCTGGAGAAATAAATTGCAGAGCCCTCTTTTTCCCCCCTCATCTCCCCACTCCTCTCTTCATTGCAAGAGGGTGGCATCTTTCTCAGTGAAGCGGACAGAACACCCTCTCCCCTGAACCCCTCCAAACACACAGGGCAGGAAGTCAACATATAACTTGCAGACAAAGAATCTTATTGGGAGAAGCAACAGGTTAGATGTGTTTGCCTTCAAGGGGCGGGATTTGTGGGTGGTCAGGATTTCGTTTTATGGTAAACCTATTTTCTTTTCTTAAAAAATTGTGAAATATAAACTGCTTACCAAGAAGTATAGAAAACATCTCCATGCAGATTAAGAGATAATTATAAAGCGAACGCAGGTGTCACCAGTTTTGTCACTTTTTTAAAAATCAGGGGCATGCATTCCTATGATTAAAAAAAAAATAACAATAACAAGAAAAAAAAATTCTCAAAGGGAGCTAGGTTCTCCCCTTACTCCATGATCCAGTCCAGATCTGATGGGATAACCCGGAAACCCCTCCCCACCAAGGTCCAACCCCAGATTGGAGAGGGCAGGACATGCTAGGTCTCCTCCTCTCCTTCCTGGGAGACAAACAGGGATGGGTTAAAATGGATCCAGCAGGGAACAGCGAGCAACAGGTCAAGGTTATTTGAAACTGCAGAGGTCACCGGGAAAAGCAGATACCACCAGTCTTGGAAGTGGTTGACCACAGGGTTGTGGGTGGGGCAGGGAAGCAGGAGGGCGGGAATGGGTTTTGCCTTTCAGTTTTCTTTGAAGGCCTTGGTGACAAATGTTTTATTGAAGAATATGGGGTTGAAATAGCAGGCAATGTAACATGAGGGAAGCCGAGATGAATTAAAACAAAACCGGGGGAGAGGTGCAGTGTGGAGATCTGAGGTGACGGTAGCGAGAGAGCCTCAGGGCTGGAGAACTGGAATGGCCACCAATAAACCAAAAACAGGAAGACAGATGGACTTCATTCAAACTGTTAGTGACTGGCTTTGAAATTGTGCAGTGATTCCAGGTCTTTAATGATGGGTTTAATTTTTTTATTTGTATAAATTTAAGGGATACAAGTACAGTTTTGTGTGTGAGTGTGTGTGTGTGTATGGAGGGAGAGAGAGAGAGAGAGAGAGAGAGAGAGAGACAGAGAGACAGAGAGAGAGAGAGAAAGTGAGTGCGTGGTCTGGGCTTTTAATGTAACCATCACCCGAATAATGTACATTGTACCCATTAACTAATTTCTCATCCCTCACCCCCTTTAACTTTTGACATATTTTTAACAAAGCAATACGCATAAGGCTTTTCAAAGGAAAACTAGCATGGAGAGGCGGTTTGGATTGGATTAGATTGACGAGACAGTTAACACGGTAGGTGCTGGAGCCAGATACCCGAGTTTGAATCTGAGCTACAGCACTTACGCGACTGACCTTGGAGAAGTGACAATACCTCTGTGCCTCTGTTTCCCCATCTGAGAAATGGGCGTGGTAACAACATCTACTTTTCATAAGGCTGTTCATTAAATTTACACTATGTATTTAGTACCTACTGTGCACTATTGTTTTAGGCACTGGGGATACAGCTGTGAACAAAACAGACATGAGGGAAGATGGATGATAAACAAGATTGTAAGTAAATTATATGTTAAGAGGTAATAAGTGCTATAGAGGATCAGAGAAATGGGATGGTTTGCGATTTTAAATAAGGAGCTCAGAGAAGGCCTCATTGAGAAGGGGATACCTGAGGAAAAACTTCAAGGAGGGGAGGGAGGGAAGTACCTGGACTTGGTGGGGGGGGCAAACAGCCAGTGCCAAGGCCCTGAGGCAGCAGTGCGCCTGGTGTAGATGGGGAAGGGCCGGGAGGCCAGTGTGGAGTGGAGTGGGCTGGGGGGAAGGGGCAGGAGATATGTCACAGAGGTGGCAGGACCAGATTCTGCAGGGCTGCTGGGTGAGTAGGACAGCGTCACCCATGGATTCCCAGCGGAGGAAGGATGACGTAATCTGCCTTGGGTTTTGTAGTGGGTTGAATGGTGGCCTCACGAAAAATATGTCTGATGTGGGCATAAGCCCTGGAACTTGTGTATGTGACCTTATTTGGAAAAAGAATCTTTGCACAGTAATTAAATTTAGGATTTTGAGATGAGATCATCCTGAATTACCTGGGTGGGCCCTAAATCCAATGACAAATGTTCTTATAAGAGACAGGAGACACAGGGAAGACCCCATGGACCAGAGAGGCAGAGATGGGAGTGAGGTGGCCACAAGCCCAGGAATGCCTGCAGCCACCAGAAGAGGGGGCGGCTAGGAATGGAATCACCCCTAAAGCCTCTGCAGGGAGCGTGGTCCTGCTAACACCTTGAATTTGGACGTCTGGCCTCCCAAACTGTGCAAATAGATTTCTGTTGTTTTAAGCCAAGCTCGAGGAAATCTGCTACGGCAGCCATAGGAAACGAACCCGGGGCTGCGTGGGGAACAGACCGGGGCAGGGGCAGGGAGCCCAGGCTGGAGGCTGCTGGGAGCATCCAGGCAGGAGCAGGGGATCAGGACGCAGGCAGCCACCAGAGTGCACGCAGACACGGGGTGAAGAATGGGCCGGTTCTGGATGCAGTTGGGAGGTGAAGCAGGTGGGATTTCCACATTGGGTGGGGGTCCCGGAGCAAGAAACGAGTGAAGGATGACTCCGAGGGTCTCAGCTTGAGCAAGTGCAAGCGTGGAGGTGCCAGTAGCTCATTTGGGGAAGACAGAAAGGAGTGAGTTTGAGGAAAAGACCAGGGCTGTGGTTTTGAATGTGTCCAATTCGAGATGAAAGACTTCTCGAAATGGAAGAACACACACACTGCATTGCACAGCTGCTGGCGTGCCAGAGGCTCTCAGGGAACATGAGTGATTGTCAAGGCTCCCAAGAGCTCGCACCTCCAAAGGCAAGAGAGTTGCTTTTCATGGCAGGCCTTTACTATTTAATTTTTTAAAATGTACATAGCACTTTCATGGAAATTAAATCCTGGCGAGGCTCAATCTCCTAGCTGGGACGCCCCTTCCCCCAGAGGACTATGGCCTTAGCTGGAGAAGGAATCTGGACCCCTCCACCCTCAGATTCCTGGGGGAGCGGGGCAGCTTGTCTCAGTGCTTGTGTTCCCAGGACCCCAGAACCCACGAGGGCCCCCAGTGCAACCAACCCAAGCTGGTGCTTATGCTTTGCCTCCTTGCTGGTGAGGGGCGGACCTCTGCCAGGAAGCGTGCCGCCTCCCAGACCACAAAACCCCCTGAACCCTTGGCTCGTGGCCCTGCCTGCCTGTGATACCGCAGCCCGCAGAAAAGGAGGAAACAAAACCCGCTGGGCTTTCGAGACATGTCAGATCACAGCTCCCTGAACACCCACCCCCGGGTGAGGGTGGCAGAGGGAGATTTGACCCCTTCTCCACCAGCAGTGCTTTGGTCTGGAGGGTTCAGGCTTCAAATACCACCTCTGCCACTTTCTTGCTGAGTGACCTTGGGCGTGGGGCTTTACTTCTCTGAGCCCTGCTGGCCTCATCTATCCAATGGGTATCATCTTATACCCATCTGGAGGGTGGTAGCTGGCGGATCTCTGAATGGTCAAGGGGGTGGGTCTCAGAGTCCCACAGTCCTGGGTTCAGATCTTAGCTCTGTGAACTGGGAAAAAGAGTTCCCTTCTCTGAGACTCACTTTCATTCTCTGAACAATGGGGAGATTAACAATAAATACCAACCTCGCATTTTCTGGGAAGACTCAACAAGATCACCCATGGCAGGCAGATAGCACAGTGAACCCACATACATGCTGGTTGGTGAGATCTGTGTGGACCCTGGTATCCTGAACACACTGTCATCACAGATAATAACTTATATATGTGTCCCTTGAAAAGCTAAGTTTGTGTCTGATTTTTTCCTCTCTCTCCAGTGCCCAGCACGTTGTAACTGCTGAATAAATATTTGTTGAAAGCAGAAGAGACAGAACAGTAGAATGGAACGCTTTGAGAAGAGACTTTTTTAGATGTCTCTCTAGACCTAGTGACGCTTGTTTTATGTACAATGATAACCAGCGTGTGTTCTAAGCCCAGAGCAGAGACAGTGGGTGCAGATAATGGCATCTCAGCGACAGGAAAGTGGAGAGAGTGGGGAAAAGGTCAAGGCGGATTCAGGCCACTGGGGAATGCCTAGGAGGGTGCTGCGGAAGCCAGTGGGAAGCAGTGGGCAGGCCCTGCCACAGGAGACATTTACAAATCTACGGGCCCTCCCCATGGTTGAAAACAAACGTTCTCATGTTTAGGGTGCTAATTTTCACTTGATGGTACAGACACCTTTGGACGGAATCATCGACTGGTGGTGGTCAAGTCTATAGAAAACAGGACACTGGTTTTGCAAACTGGGTTTTTTGGTTTTTGGGTTTTTTTTGTTTTGTTTTTTGTTTTTTTTTTTTTGAGACAGAGTCTCACTCTTTTGCCCAGGCTAGAGTGAGTGCCGTGGCGTCAGCCTAGCTCACAGCAACCTCAAACTCCTGGGATCGAGCGATCTTCCTGCCTCAGCCTCCTGAGTAGCTGGGACTACAGGCATGCGCCACCATGCCCGGCTAATTTTTTCTATATATTTTTAGTTGTTCAATTAATTTCTTGCTATTTTTAGTAGAGACGGGGTCTCGCTCTTGCTCAGGCTGGTTTCGAACTCCTGAACTCAAACAATCCGCCCTCCTCAGCCTCTCAGAGAGCTAGGATTACAGGTGTGAGCCACCGCGCCCGGCCTGTTTTTTGTTTTTAGCAGTAGTTCCTTTCTTTCAAAGGACATCTTAAGATAGGTGTCCCTTCTAGGGAGAGAAGAGGCTCAGCCTGAAAAACAATTAAACAGGTCCAAAGCAGCAGCATGAATCCTTCTGAATTGGAACTAACAAATCTAAGCTGCCCCACTCCTGCTCAAAATCCTTCTGTGGCTCCCACTGCCCTCAGGACAAAGTACAAGCTTCTTACCAGGTCCTATAGGGTCCTACATGGATAGGGCCTTGTGGGTCTTCCCCCACCCTTACAGCTTTAGTTTCCCTTGCTGAACCCAACGCTCTGTCTCTGGTTTCCACCTCTCCCCTGAACTCCAGCTCTGGAGATCCCATACTCTTCCTGACTGCCCCCAGCCCGGGGCCTTGTCCGGGACCCCCTCACTTGGCCTCCTGAGGGTCTCTCCCATCCACCCTTCTCCCCGCCCCCGCCAGCAGCCCCGACCTGGACTCTCCCACCTGGGTCACCACTCCAGCCACCTCCCTCGGCTCCCAGCCTCCACTCAACCCTTCCGATGCCCTTCCATTGGAATGTGGCTTGTCCCTCCCCTGCTCAAAAACTCTGTGGCTCCCATGCGTTATCAGGACAAAGTCCCAGCTCCTCACCGTGGCTCTCTCACCATGCTTTACACCCCAGCCGATTTAATATCTTTCGGTTCCTTGAACTGAAACCACACCAAACCCTCCCACGACTGCTTCTCCTGCCGAGCACACCTTTCCCTCTTCTTCGTGCTGCCCATTCCTATCAGCTGACATACCACCTCCTCCATGAAGCCCTCCGGGCTCCCACAGTCCCCTGTGCTCCCATCCCACCCCTACCGCTCTGCCCATGCCCCCCCCCCCCGTGCTGTTAGTGCCTGGTGATGGGTCTGTCTGTCTCACTGGCCTGGGAGCCCTAGGAGGGCAGGGCTGGCCTGTCTCAGTCACTGCTGTGTCCCCAGTACCACTGAGCACAGGAATACTCCCTGCCAGGTACTCAGCAGCCCGTTCATTCATCTATCATTCAACCAACATTTACTCAGTAACTACTCTCTGACAAGCCCTGTTCTAGAAACCGGGGATACAGCACAAAACAGAAAAAAAAAAAATCCCTTTCAACGCTGATATTCTACCGGGGGAGTGAGAATAAATGAGTGAAATACAGGGCGTGTGTCTTGGGGAAAAATAACGCAGGAGAGGCAGACCGTGGCGTCACAGTTGGGAATGGCTGATGTTCCAGTTCAAAAATAACGACACGCCAAGTCTGGGGCAAAGGAGCATTGTCATCCCTGTTTTTCAGATGAGGCGGCAGGGCTTTGGGGGAATCACCTGCTCAGGTTGCGTTGGTTTGTTGGCTGGGAATTTGAACCCAGAACTCAGTTCTGTTCCAGGACAGTGCACTGTTCAACCAATTCATGAACGAAGAGCAAATAAGGCGGAATCTCCCTTTATCGTCTCATGTGAGGGACCCGGCCACCCGAGGGAGGTGCGAGCCTGTGGCGGTGCAAGATGTGAGCGGGGCAAGAGGGTAGGGCTCCTTGTTCACTGAACTAGGTGCTGCTCACAGCTCTTTATATGTTTAATCCTCACAATGGACTTTTCTACATCCCACTTAAGGGAATTAAAGACCTAGAGAGGTTAAGTTTTTCATACAAAGGGACACAGCTAGGAAATGGCAGAGCCACGATTTCAACCCAAGCTGCCTTGGGGTTCCAGGGATAGAGGCCCCGCAACAGCTGTTGTTCACCACCTGTAGCTCTATAGGTGTCCACCCACCCTCCCCAACAGCTACTGAACCCAGCGGTGGCTTTGACATCTCAAAAACTCCATCAGCACCTCTCTTCCCCTCCAAATCTTTGACAAATATGTGTATCTTTTTTTGAGATGGGGTCTTGCTATGTTGCCCAGGCTGGTCTCCAACTCCTGGGATCAAGAGATCTTTCCACCTCGGCCTCCTAAGTAGCTGGGGAGGTGTGAGCTACTGTGCCCAGCTCTGACACATATTTGAAGGTTTCTCCAAATATAAAGGATATGTGAGTGCAGCTTGAAAACTCTGGCTCTCCTTCCAACAAGGCTGCCTCTTGCCGATCCATCTGGGTAGAAGTTCTGGAGTTGCTGATGCTGCTCAGGGTGATGGCTTCGTGGCACACTGCATTGTGTCCCTCCTCTGCTCCAAATCCTCTGTGGCTCCCTCTTTCCTCAGAGGAAACGCCAGTCTTCTCCACGGCCCAAGAGTTGCTATCACAATCTGCCCCCATCACCGCTCTGACCTCGTCTCCCTCCCTCACTGACCTGCTTGCTATTCCTTAAATATTCCAAGCACACTCCTACCTCAGGGCCTTTGCATTTGCTGTTTTGCCTGCCAAGAATGTTCTCCCCGTAGATAGCCATGTCACTCTCTCCTCTCCTTTAAGTCTTTGTTCAAATACCATCTTCTCAGAAAACTTTCCGCGACCACCCCGTTTAAAACTACAACCTTGACCCCATATTCCCTATCCCCCTTCTAACATCAAATAATCTACTTACCTGTTTGTTCATTGTCTCTTATCCCCACTAGACTATAAACCCCATAAGGCAGGGCATTTTTGTCTGTTTTGTTCACTGATGTGTCCCCAGTGCCTAGCACAGTGCTGGGCACACAGTACACACTTAAGAAGTATGCACCGAAGGAATAACGTGTGTTTTTGCTCCATATTGCAAATGCAGTAACTGAGGCATAGGGAGGTTAAGCCAGCTGCCCAAGGTCATGCAGCTGTTTAAGTACTAAGTGCTAGACCCAAGATTGTTCCAGCCCCCAGACTCACATCACTAACCACTTGGCTACACTGTCTCACTAGGACAAGCTGAGTGAAGAAGATACTTACGTCTCTGTCTGGGGATTCAGGACTGCTGAGGTTTACATGAAGTGTGGAGGGACCTGCCCATCTTTCCATAGCTCCAATTCTGAAAGTCCGGGGTGGTCCGGGGCTAAGCTATTTATAGCCTCCTCCCACCCCCCAAACAAGCCCTCCCTGACTCCCACGGCCCTAGCTCAATGCTCTCATTTTTAGGGTTGGGAAATCAGTCAATCCAACAAGATCAAGAGACAGGGGCTGAATATTTGCAGAAAGCAAGGTTCGTGACGGCTGAGAGACCACCCCCTCACTGGCGGTGACGTGGCAGAGGCGAGGGCAACATGGAGATCGTGGGGCGGTGTGGCTGCTGTGGCAGAGGGGTTGGTGACGAGGAGTGTGACAATATCACCGGAATGATGAGGGTGGCTGGGGAGAGGGGAAGCGCCACAGTGAGGAGGTGATGAAGGTGATTGGATGAGCGTGAGGGTGACAGGGTTAATAACAGTATTAGCCAAAAACGCCATGATGAGCACGTCACAAGAATAAACTCACAGAATCTTCACATTCATCCCCGATGTGGGTGTCCCTGTGTGCGTTTTACAGCTGAGGAAGCTGAGATTGGACAGGCGTGGTAAGGGGGTGGAGGTTACCCAGAGGTGCAGTGGTGGAAGCTGGGATTCTGGCGCACCCTGAGTAACAGGCTCTAGGACCCGTGTGGCACGAGCAGGTGAGATGTGACATGTGACATGGGGAAATGACGGAGACACGGAGGGAAGAAAAACAACTGTAAAACTGGGTGGCTTCCCATGGGGAAAACTGGAAGAACGAGGCAGGGATGGTGACTGTCTGAGGAGCAAAGGTGACCTGAGAGGAACGAAGACATAAGGGATAATGACATGCGGGTTGCCCGAGAGAGATGGTAACAGTAGCCGTGCGAAGGTGACATGGGGGTATGACGGCGATTTAAGAGAAATGAGGATTTCGTAAAGAAATGGCAACAAAAGAGGGGTGCAGCGACATAAGAAGGAGACGATGATAAAGGGGGGCGACTGCGACATCTAATGGCAATGAGGACTTAAGGGGAACCGAGGCGAGTTAAGGGGGTTGACGGCGACATAAGGAGGGCGATGGCTGCAGAAGAGGAGTGGTGACGATTTATGTGGGATGCAACATTAGGAGAGGGATGGCGACATAAAGGGACCGAAGACGACATAAGGAGAGGGATGCATTATAGACAGGACGACGACACAAGGAGGCAGCCGAGGCGCTGCGCCCTCAGATCACACTGTACCTGCAGTTCACGTCTCCCACTCTGGGACCAGCTTCACGCACACCTTCCAGGCTGGAACCCCGCCCGAACGCCCCCATCCGCGCGCAGGCGCACTCCCGCTGGACTGCAGGCCACCGGGGGCCAGGCAGGAACCTTTCTCATTGGCTGCGTTCCTCGCTAGCCAGGAGCAGGGAGGTGCTCGGGAGACTGGGAACTGTCACGTGACGGTTGCCGCTCCGCTCTCGCTGGTGGCGGACCGGCGGGCTAGAGCGGCCGCCCGGCTTCCGGCGGAGAGGGCAGCGCTTCCGGGGCGGGCAGCCGGGGACCAGGGAGGAGTGTCTGACAGTTGGCGCCGCCGGGAGGGAGGGCGGGCGGCGCGAGTGGGCGCGGGCCCCGTGGGCCAGGTGAGGCACGGGCCCGGGGTGGTGGGACTGGGCCGAATGCGGTGGGGATGGATGGCATCCGGGACTCTGGAGTTACAGTCCGGGCTCCGCTGTGCGGCTACGGAAAGACGATTTGCTTCTCTGAGCCTCAGTTTCTTTTTCTGTAGAATGGGGGTCAGAATCCGACTGCAGCACCCGCTTCATGGGTTGGAGTGAGAAATCAGCTCGTGCACGTCAGAACCCCTAGCTCAGCTCCTGCACGTGGTGCTCCCTTCGTTGCTTTACTATTATTGTTAGTATTGATGCTTGAGCGTGGTGTGAAAAATTGTTGGGCTTGGAGGCCACCGGATTTCGGCTCAAGTCCCAGCTCCACTGTGCGGCAGTGGGCCTCTGCCTTCCCTTCCTTGAACCTCGTGTTTCTCATCTATGCAATGAGGACTAATTAGTTCCGATATCATAGGGTCATTTTCAGGATTCTAATGAAACATGTTTAAAGCTTTTAGCTCAGGGCCTGGCACAGTAAGAGCTCATACATTAGGACTGTAATGGTAATGATTCTGAAAATCATTGGTGTAGCTGGGAATTCCCAGGAAGTAGCGGGAAGGAATGTTATGGGACCACAGGTTCTTTTGCCTGCTGTGCAGTAATCAGACCAATACACTGAAACAGCAGGGGTTGCAGCAGAGAAGGAGTTTAATAATCATTGGGCAGCCAAATGAAGAGATGGGAGGAACCCCTCAAATCCATCTCCCCAAGGAGTTCTGGGCTGGGTTTTTTTGTTTTTTGTTTTTTTGAGGCAGGGTCTCCCTCTGTTGCCCAGGCTGTGGTACAGTGGCATCACTGTAGCTCACTGCAACCTCAGATGTGACCTCAAACTCCTGAGCTCAAGCAGTCCTCTTGCCTGAGCCTCCTGAGTAGCTGAGGCTACAGGTGCGCACCACCATGGCTTGCCAATTTTAAAATTTTTTGTAGAGACGGGGTCTCACTGTGTTGCCCAGGCTAGTCTCAAACTCCTGGCCTCCAGCGATCCTTCCATCTCAGCCTCCCAAAATGCTGGGATCACAGGGATGAGCCACTGTGCCTGGCCTGGACTGAGTTTTATAAGAGAATTTTGGTGGACAGGGGGCTAGGGAATTGGCATAATTAATTGGCTCGGTGAGGGTGTGTGTAAAATTATAGGGATATATGAACTGCATTCCTGCACTGGGTCAGTTCCTTGGCAGGGATCACAGGACCAGCTGTCCCACTGGAATGCAGGGTCTGGAAAATATCTTAAAAACAGTCTCAGGTTGAATGTTATCTATAAGAGCAATTAAGGGAAGTTATAGAACTTTGGGACAAAAGGCTATGGATTCTTAAGCAATAAACAGAAGGGAGTGGGCTGTGGGGCAAAAGCCGGTTAATGTTTAGCTGTGCTTCTGCAAGACTTATGTCCTTGTTAAAATCCCAGCAACTTGCTTTGAGTTAACATCATGAGGATGGTTTCAGGAGGAAGCTCAGAGACAGCAACAGGAAAAACTTAGAACTGGAGCTGGGAAAAATCGACATTCTGCCACTTACTATTTGGCCAGTTTCACTGAGTCCTGTAGTAATTAGATTTTTCTTTTTCTTGAAAACAACTGGTACGTTTTCCTCCAGTCCGCTAATTTGAGAAGGAAAACTTGCATTGCTATCATAATGGGAAACTAACATTGCTGGCTGTAAGAGGAAGGAAAACTTAACCGAAAATACAATGGAAACAGAACAGTCTATTAAATTATTGACAGAAATGGAAAGAGAATCGAAAAGAGAATAACTTATATACTATGCGATCCCATGTTGTCAGCTCCTACAGACCCCAACAAGTTGTCTTATACTGGGTTCCCAAGTCAAACTTTGCATATGAATGACACTAGGTCATCAACTGTCCCACCCTGTCCCTCAGTGAAAGTTTATTTGTTTTGTTTAGTGCAGGAGCATTGTTTAATGCAGGCCTCTGAGTTTATTAACTCATTTAATGTCTATTACAACTTGATTAGGTACTCTTTTTTTTTTTTTTGAGACAGAGTCTCACTGTGTTGCCCGGGCTAGAGTGCTGTGGCGTCATCCTAGCTCACAACAACCTCAAACTCCTGGGCTCAAGCGATCCTTCTTGCCTCAGCCTCCCGAGTAGCTGGGATTACGGGTATGCGTAACCATGCCCGGCTAATTTTTTCTATATATTTTTAGTTGTCCAATTAATTTCTTTCTAATTTTAGTAGAGACGGGGTCTCGCTCTTGCTCAGGCTGGTTTCGAACTCCTGAGCTCAAACAATTTGCCCACCTCGGCCTCCCAGAGAGCTAGGATTACAGGCGTGAGCCACTGCACCCGGCCTGCAACAGGAACTTTTAATAAAAACTTTCAACAGAAGTGAAATCTTCAAATATTCCTGTTCTATTATTTGCAGGATTGAAAGACTATCACTTGATAGCAAATAATGTCTTTTCCCAGTTTGTGTTTACTTCATGGAAGTAAAGTTTTTTTTTTAATTCTTTTGTAAAAACAGGGTCTCAGGCTGGTTGACCTCCTGGCCTCAACATGGGAAAGTAATTAGAATCAAAGAGAACTAGTGACACTATGAAAAGAGACCCATCTTGATATTGATATGGTGTTAGCCATAACTATTACTTAAATCCTATAATTAACATTTTCCTTCAGAGAATGTGGAATCTTGTAGCTTTTGCTCTAAAATGTTAACAGAAAAGGTAAAGCAGTAATATGTTCTCTTAAATATCCTCCTCTGCCTACATAGACATAAGGACAATTTTTTTTTTTTTTTTTGAGACAGAGTCTCACTCTGTTGCCCAGGTGAGTGAGCCGTGGCATCAGCCTAGCTCACAGCAACCTCAAACTCCCGGGCTCAAGTGATCCTCCTCCCTCAGTCTCCCAAGTAGGTGGGACTACAGGTGTGGAACACCACGCCCGGCTAATTTTTTCTATTTTTAGTAGAGACGGGGGTCTCGCTCTTGCTCAGGCTGGTCTCAAACTCCTGAGCTCAAATGATCCTCCTGCCTCAGCCTCCCAGAGTGTTAGGATTACAGGCGTGAGCCACTGCACCTGCCCAAGGACAAATTTTTTGTTGCAAATTTAACTCTGTAGAATTTTGACACTATTAATAGATTAAGTTATTCCAGTATTAAAAACTTCTACATTATGTATAATGGGATCTAGTTTGTGTCCAGATGGTATGGCTACCAATAGTGCCACTGTATGGTTAAGAAAAAAAGGGCAAGGTATCAGAACCCTTCCAATCTCCAAAAGATATTTTTAAATTATTATAAATAGCCTGAAGAGGAGGATCGCCCAGATAAAAAAAGGCATGACTGTTCAAGACAGGCTTTTCTTAATGAAGTTAGTTGAACAGCATTCTATTTGACAGAAATATCCAAAATGGTTTAATCTAGGGGTTGGTAAACTTTTTTTGAAAAGGGACAGACAGTAAATATTTTTGACTTTGTGAGACACATACGGTCTGTCACACATATATATACATATAAGCATATATATATGTATATAGATATACATAAGCATATATATATTTGTGTGTGTGTGTGTATATATATGTATATATATATATAGCCCTCTAAAAATGTAAAAGCCATACTCCTGGGCTTAAGTGATCCTTCTGCCTCAGTCTCTTGAGTAGCTGGGACTAGAAGTGCATGCCACCAAGCCCAACTAATTTTTTTTTTTTTAATTCTTTTGTAAAGACAGGGTCTCACTGTATTGCTCAGGCTGTTCTCAACCTCCTGGTCTCAAGAGATTCTTCTGTCTCGGTCTCCCAAAGTGCTAGGATTACAGGTGTGAGCCATCATACCTGGACAAAAGCCATTCTTATCTCACTGACTCTCCAGCCTGCAGGCACTTGTAGTTGTGAATGTACACTGGAAGTGGGCACATCCTACTTTGGCATGAAGCTCTAAATTACGTTTAAAAGAATGTGTAAATTTATGAAGCTAATGGTGTAGTATTCTTATAACACTGGAAAGCCCTATGGATATAGTTATTATGCCACTAAATAAGCATTTATTTTAGGACAGACACAATGTACTTAGCAGACTTCGTATTGTTTCTCCAGAGAGGTAACACATGCCTCTACATTTCAAGGGGCACGAAGCAAACCCTTCTGTTTTTTAAGAATATGGGTCAGTAACTGGACTCCAGAAGGGTACATAACATTTCTGAAATTTCTGGCATGGAAAATTTTATATATGTTCATATGTGTGCACTTTCTGAGGAAAAGTCCTTAGCTTTCTTTAGACTCCCACGGGGTTTGGGCCTGTGATCCCCAAAATGGATAATAAGCTGCTCTGTTCATTTCTATAGCAAATAAATCACGGTTGAGAACTTTTTAACCCTAAGAACCACCACCTCAAAACAAACAAACCTTCAGTTGAAGGACACAAATGAAAACTAAGTATATGTTTACGGGGGAGGGGATAATACGCACATAAAAAACGTCCTATTTGTCGACATTCTTAATAAGAAAAAGAAACTGAAAATTGTATATTAAAATTGTTTTGAAATGCTTCCTGTGTTCTTTGAGATATTATTACTAAGGATTTCAAAAACATTAGTGAATTTTTGCAACTGCAGGTATAAACAATGACTTATCCCTTAATAAGTATTTGCCTTATAGATAGATGGAAAAAGGGGGGACTCTGTTGTTCTCAACCTCTGGTGTACAGTCACCTACCAAAACAGTGTTTAGAAATGCCACAGTAAATAAATTAAAAAAGAAAAAAGTCCACCTGGGATTCTTGCTTTCAACAGTATGGTACTGTATAAATTAGGGATATTTGTCACTATCTTCAACATTTAGGAGAAGCAAACAGTACTTAGTTTATTCATACATTCCATAAAAAATAATTTTATCACCTTATTCTAATCAAATACAAAATCTGCTCATGTGCTATACTTTTGATAATATTTACTGATGACAAAAAGGAATACTTTCTACTGAAACCTGCCAGCAGAGCTACACTACCTGCAAGAGCAAGAACACCCACATTAAAGTACCATGTATCCTAAATTATACCAGTCCTGAGGGCCCTTCATATCTAAGAGTAATTCTGCACAGAAATACATACAGACCGACATGTGGGTTGGACACGCACAGTATTAACAGGCGTGACATGAAGACTGAGAACACTTTCATGCATCTCTATTTTCAGCAGGGAATGTTAGTACAGTTATAAGATTAAAACGGAAAGTAAGGATGGTCTCTCAAAGTTAGAAAAGCAACCTAATAGAAGATGGACTTTTTGATGTGTGTTTTCTATATCTACTTTCAAATGTTTGGGCACACTGCTCATTCTATATAGCAAAATCTTTTGATTACTTCTGTCAATGTTGAAGAATAAAATATTGTACTCTTCAGTCAGCAGATAACCCAATGAAAGAATAAATTAATTCTCAAGTAGCTCCCAAAGCAAATCCTATAATAATGTTTTGTAATCAAAGCCCTATCCATGATGGCAAAATATTTTTGGAAATTGCTATGTGTGGTATGATTTTCTACACAAATCTCTTGAAAACAATTCAGAAAACTGCACGAATGGTGCTCCTTGAGAAAATTTTCGTAAGACTGATCTATATTTTCTTAAAAAGTGAAGTTTTAGAAGAGCCAAAAAAGACATTCTCAGACCCCCAGTTAGAAATAATCAACTGGGATGCTACAAAATCAATTCTTTAGGTAAAAAGCTGTCTGATGAGAGAGCCATAGAACCTGACTATGGCCCAGCCGTTAAAAATTCACCCTCTGACATTAAGACCATCACTTGTTACAATCTCCTATTTTAGATAAAGTTGGTTTTTTTGCTTTTTGGTTTTTAATTAAGCAAATACCTAAGCATGAAAACAAAGAGGGTGAAGGACACCTTTGGAAATTATAAACTTTACAGAAAATAACCCAGGGGGCCAATTTGCAGGTTATTAGCCACTCAAAGACTTCGCTTGGGTAATAATGAATAAACAGGTCATGAATAGTTTTTAAAAATTAAAAGCAGCGAAGAGAAAATGCACCTCATGTGATGTTCTTCTAGGATGCAGTTCAAGCTGAGTCCTGTAGTATTTGGTCCTTTTATGCAAAAATGATTTTGCTTTGTAGAATGAGGTACAAACTGTTACTCAGTGGAAAAATGGAAAGCAGGTGCTTAATTAAATTTTAGTGGTAGCAATTCCATGGTTAGCTTTCAGAAGATGTAGCTGAACACAGCTTTGCTGGTGACTGAGCCAGAAAAGAAGAAAAGCATTCGCTGATTTATATCTTTATGTCATTACCCTAACTAGTCCCCTGAGAGTTGGCATCTTACCCAAGCCTTTCCTTGCTCTCTTCTGGTGTCAGCTGATCAAAGGTCTTTGCTTCTTCAGCACCCAAGAAGGCATCATGGTCATAATCAAAACTCTGAGCATCATTGTGAACCTTGTCGCTGAGCTGAGGCTCATGATGTACACGGTCCTTCTTTTCTGTGGGCTTGCTCAAGGCAAAGGCTGTGCACAGGGACAGGCACATAAGAAATTGTCGCAGGTCCATGATAATCAGATCTTAAAGAAAATGAAAAGCAATTAATTCAGGAGGCAGTATACTTAATAATTAAACAAGAAATCAAAAGCTTACATCCCAGTTAAATCATCAATTTGATATATTACCACAAATACTATTACTTAATGCATAAAGTAAATACGGTAGAATATCAGACTCTCCAATTATGGTGAGAAATTTTCACCAGTTTCCTTCATCTTATTGTAGACTGTTAAGAAATTTATAAGTTAAAATGTCCACTTTATAATTGCCTCCCTTCAAAAGACACCATAGAACTTTAATCCTTTTGCTCAAGATCATAAGCATTAAAAGTGAAGGACCAAGACTAAATCCTGACTCCAAACCCTTTACTTTTTGTACTACATCAGTGATCTGGTCTTCAAACATGGCTGGTTATTAGAATCACCTGGGAAGCTTTAAGTTTGCCATATTGTTGTAGAATCTCTGAAACTGAATCCAGACATGTGCAGCATTAAATGCTTCTCAGGCAATTCTGATGATCATCAGATTAGGAACCAGTGAAATCCTGAGCAGTTTCCTTGGTTGACAGCACCAAGTTTCCCATGTCCTGGGTCTACCTTAAATCCCCTTCAAAGACCAAACCATTCAGATGGTCATAGACAACAATTTCTTCATTCTTATGTAAAGTTGTGTTTCCCAAACTTGCCTGGACATAAAGAACCACCTGGAGTATGTTCAAAGTACAGATTCCCGGACCCTACTCCAGAGCTTTAGAATAGCTGCAGTCACAAGTGATTTTAATCAACAAGCACAAGGCTGGTACACTTTACTGAAAAATGTGACCAAAAATAAAAATAAAAAACCTGCAGAGAAGCTGCGGGATAGAAATCTGTTTGGTATATTCTATAGATATCCCACAGTACTATCCACAGAGGTTAAAGTCTTAGAGAAAACTGTAAAATTAAAAATCAAGAGGAATGGTTTTCCCAAGCTTTCATATTTTAATTAATCTTTCATCGGTACAACAGGGGATTCTAAATGCTTTTCCCTCTTCAGGTGGAATACGTTTTTGCAATTTCACATTATCTCTTACTCATCTCCCTTTATGCCTAATCCCTGGCAACTGTGAATGTGACCTTATCTGGAAGTAGGATCTCCGCAGCTGTAATCAAGTTAAAGTGTGCTCAAACAGATTAGGGTGGATCCCCCCAAATCCAATGACTGGTGTCTGTATAAAAAGAAGGAAATTTGGACAGAGACACACAGAAGAAAATGCCATGTCATGAAAGAGGTAGATTTAAGAGATGCATCTATACATTAGGGAATGCCAAGGATTGCTGACACCACCAAAAGCTAGGAAGAGTCAAGGAAGAGTCCTTCCCTAGAACCTTCAGAGAGCATGGCCCTGCTGACACATATATTTTGAACTTATAGCCTCCAGAACTGTGAGAGAACATATTTTTGTTCTTTTAAACCACCCAGTTTATAGCAATTTGTTACAGCAGCCCTAGGAAACTAATACAAGGCTACAAAACAGAGGGACATTGTGTCACATGAAAGTTAAATGCATTACCTTGTCCTAATGTGCAGATTAAACCAGCCAGACTTTACCTTCTGCAGGATGTCACTAATGGGACTAGCTAAACATTTATATTTTATATGTAAATTTTACAAATGAGAAAATTCTTTCAGCATAGCTTCTAATTCAGTGGTTCTCAATCCAGACTGTACCCTAAAACCATCTAGGGAGTTTTTAGAATATGAGAGTACTAAACCTTACCCCTAACCAATTAAAAAGGAATATCTTGGGATGAGGCATATTTTTTAAAAGGCTCCTTAAGTACAGCCAGGTTAAGAACCACTATTCTAACAAAACTCTCAACAGCCATAGTAATATCTTAAGAAATCTGACCTGAAAGCATACTTAGCATGAATAAATTGCATATACCTGATCCTGCCTCAAGAGTTTCGGGAACTAGAATGGAGTGAATTGTGCCAGAGGCTAAGGAAATTAAATATGTCAATACATTACACATATTTCAATGCATCCATTTTTCTTATAACCCTCAAATAGTAGCTGAATGAAGTTACATTGTCTTAGCGTGGATTTGTAGCACTCTTGGGATTCAATAAACTAAAAGAATACTTAGCACAAGTTAATGGTGAGCACGTTATATAAAGATCTTTAAAAGTACAAGGAAAGTAAACAGAGGAATCCCAACACAACCTAGAAAGCTGATTACACAAAGGCACAAGCTGAGGTCTCCATGAACAACTTTCAGATTCTGAAAGGGCACACAAGGCCACTGTGTGCAAACACTGGGAAAGCAGCTCAGTGGGGGAGGGCACGTGGATGGACAGTAGAAAGTGTTCTAGAACAGTGGTCCCCAACCTTTTTGGCACCAGGGACCAGTTTCATGGGATGGGGTCCGGGGAGATGGAGCTAGGATGCCAGTGATGGGAAGCAGCTGTAAATACAGATGAAGCTTCACCAGCACCCCACCTCCCAAGTTTCATAGAAGACAATCTTTCCATGGCGGGGGGTGGGGTGGTGGTGGCAGAGCTCTGCAGCCCAAGGAGATAATGGGAGGTGTTCACTTCCCAAGTGCTCATTCTCAAAAAAGTTACTGTTACTGAGGATGAGACAGTTATTAAGATTTACGAAAACCCATCGGAGGAAGCAAAACCACAAGACCCACAGAGAAAGGTGTAGAAAGTGGTATTTTTTTTAAGCTGCTCTCAGCAATGTTAGAACTTAGCTTTGTTTCTGATAATTCCTCAACATTCTGTTTCATTCAATCCCATTCAAATACCCACATTTGTATACAAAGATACTTGTATTAAGATATTCAATGACGATAGTTTATAATGATTAAAAAATCGAAAAACTAAACCAGAGAACGGGTAAATTATATTAAATCTACATTATGGAAAAGTACACAGAGGTTAAAAAGAATGTGGTGGATCTAGCTGCAGTGAAACAGAACTCACCAAGACATATTAAATGAACAAAAAAAAAAGCAAGCTGCAAAACAGTGGCAAGATCTCATTTATGCAAAAAACAAAGCAAAATTAAACAATCTCCTCAGGTTGTTTATATGTGTATAAAATATAACACATGCATGAAAATAGTATGGAAGGATAAACACTCATGTGTAAACAATGGTAACCTTTAGGTTCAAGGGAGAAGAGGTAGGGTGGGGCGGTGAGATGGGGGTGGAAGTAAACTTTAGTACCGTACTCTGCTGTGTGTCTAATTTTTGTAAATGGCTTACTCTCAGGCGTATTAGCTTTTTGTGTATCTTACTTGTAAAACATTGCTCTAGGCAAATAACACTTCAGCTGACCTTCCAATAATTGAATGAATTGATCAAATCAGTTAAAGAGTAAAAAGAAAATTAGAGATTTAGCAGCTCTCTTAAATACAACTTCAAAGTGAGTATACCTTTATTTTAGGGCAAAATGACCTTCTATTTCAAACTACAAACAAATAATTCTTTAGATAAATAAAAATGTAGAAACAAGGAACAGGATTATATGTTGTTGATGTTTTGTGATGCATCCAAACAATATCTATGTTAGAGGCTTACAGAATCAAGTAAAATCAAGAGTCACTGTGACAAAAGACTTTCCTTATGACTAAGAGAACTTTACATTTAGAAAAATTTTATAAATGATTATATGGTCAGATAAAATACAGTATAATAGTCTAACAACTCTTGTAAACCCCAAATATTACAATATGAATAAATGCTTAAGCCCTGTAACACTATCAGGGCCTGTAAATGATACTGTGCAAAGCTTTGAGACATGTAGCATAGAAACGTAACAGATTGATTCACTTTGCAATTTAGAGGGAAAGCTACATTTATGTTTGAGGCTTAACATCTTGTAAAAGGAAACAAGAATAATTCCAAAGAGTAAAAGCCAGGCGATTTGGCTTTATCATTATCCATTCTCTTTCCTTCCCCCTCTCAATTAAACTCCAATCCCACCCCTCGATGGGCATCTCCATTCTGTTAGTCAATACTTCTTAGGTCCCCACAATCCCCAGTTAGTCTTCCCAGACTCTGCTATTCCTTCAAGCCTATTTTTCCCTTTCCTTCACCCACACAGTTGTCTACCCGGCTGCCTCACCATCTGCTGTTCCCCTGAAATCTGCCTTTCTATCTTACCACTGATGAAACTGCCTAAAAGGGTCATCAAGGACCACCTGCTGGACAAAGCCAATGGTCCTACCCAGTCATCTTCACTTCTTTGCAAGGGATAATGAAAAATCTGCACTTTAAAAATCATTTCTACTTAAAAAAAATATAATTTGTGTCCACACACAACTCCTGGCTACTAGAAACTTTAACAAAAGGCTGCTTCTTTTACGAATATAGAAACTAAAAACAAAACAAAAAACCATCCCAAAAACTGATTGTATGAGATTTATTTAAATTCATATATTATATAAAAATGTTCAAGTAGAAACAAAGGCTATCCCCCTAAAACAAAGGATATTTTAGGGGGGAGGATGTGAAAAGAAACAGTACAAAATAACTTTTCATACAAGATTTTTGAAGAACTACATTAGGGCAGTTCATTTCTGAAGCATCTTTCTCTTTTCAATCAAATGATAGAAAGCTAATGATGCTTCTCATTTCCTCACCCCCTTCAACCAGCTACACGTCAATGGATAACATATTTTTTAAAATACGATATAAATTAAGGACTTAGCTATAAGAGCTTTTACCATGTGATCTAGAAGGTAAACCAATGGTTGTGAAAAATGCATCTTCCTATCTCCCATTTCTCAAATGACCTATAATTTTCTCTCAAATTCTGTCCCTCTCCCACCAAGAGTAACATCTAATATTTTTTCTTTAAAAAAAAAAAAAGTCTAGGCTGGGCGGGGTGGTTCATGCCTGTAATCCTAGCACTCTGGGAGGCCAAGGTGGGAGGATTGCTTGAGGTCAGGAGTGTGAGACCAGCCTGAGCAAGAGGGAGACCCCATCTCTCCTAAAAATAGAAAAAGATTAGCTGGGGGCAGTGGTCCTCACCTATAGTCCCAGCTACTCGAGAGGCTGAGGCAGGAAGATAGTTTGAGCCCAGGAGTTTGAGGTTGCCATGAGCTATGATGATGCCACTGCTCTCCAGCTGAAGTGACAGACTGAGAGACTCTGTCTCCAGGAAAAAAAAAAAGTCTAGATCTGCACTGCACAGCAGCCACTAGCCACATGTGATTACTAGGCACTTCAAATGTGACTAGTGTGAATTAAGATTGGTATAAGTGTTACATTTTATACTGAAAAATAGTATTTTTGTATGTATTAGATTAAATAAAGTACATTAAAATTAATTTCACCTGTTCTAGATTTTCACCTGAAAATTTAAAATTCCATATGAGGCTTGTATTGTATTTTATTGGACAGCAACATGTTAGATACAGAAACCAAAGGACTACAACTGAAAAACCAAGTAGCTCTCCTCCTTCTGTAGTATGTCACCAATAATGGTCTTCTGCAAAGTTATTTTCATGAATTGTTCCAGTAATTTATAAGGAGAAAAGATTAATGGTGTAAGCTTGATTTTAATAACAATGGTGAATCTTAGGAGTCAGTTTATTTCATCCATGCAAAAATTTCCTTGAAAGCTCTAAATTCTTACCACCACCACCCCCGTGCTTCCCCCAATCTCACTTTGGGTAAAAATTCACTAGTCACAGAATGCTTAAATTGTTTTAGGGAAATTCGGATGTTTGGATTAAATCCAACTTTTCAAGAATGTTGACACTGAGTGATCCCACAGTTATTCTGGTTGACTGAAAAGACCCATTGCTCAATGTTAATAAGTGGGAGAAATGGGTGTGGCAGTAAAATTCCAGTTCTCTGATCTGGATGGATATTCAGCAGAAAAGGCATTTCTCCATAATGCAGTAAAAGCAGGATCTCGCTTCTTAAGGGTCTATTTCAGTTGGGGAATGGGGTGAAAAACCTGATAGCAATTTAAATACTAAGGCCCAGGCTATGAAATCTAGAAGTTAAAGTTATCTGCTTATCTACTTGATATTCTTCACTCATAGACTTCAGTACAAGTACCACCAATGGACTATTACATAAAAGTAATGTCATCCTTCATGCTTTGAAAAAGTTATGATATTGACAAACCATTTTATTTAATTTGTTCCATCAGTTTCTCTACTGATGGAGCAAATTTATATCAGTTCATTAATACATTCTAAATAAATTATCTGTGTGATGGAGGGAATACATTTACAAGACAGCTGAGTATATCTCAAATGCAAAATCTGGCTGTAGAAGAAAAGCTCTGAGAAAAGACTGAAACTATTACTTCATTAGTTTTACAACCAAAGCAACCCAGTACAAACTTTACATTTTTTTGGCTATAGATTCATAAACATTTTTGTAAAAAAGAAAAAAAAAAGTTCTAGAAATTCTGGGAGAAAAAAGCTTCTTTTTGGTTGATGAAATCTTTAATACACAAATAACTGTCAGAATGCTAAGCAAAATGCAGGGATAAGAGCTTTGGTTTCTAGCTGCAATTTTGCCATGCATGTGTAGCATTCATGAAGTCCTTGAGAATTTGGTAGTTATTTTAGCTCGATCTTCCTTCAGTGCCAAATGTCTATAAATAATTTTAAGATCCTAGATGAAAAGACCTATCTACTATGATCACTCTAGCTGGAAGTGATCTGTACCTACTCCTTTAAACTTTTATAAAATTTGTACCACTCGATAATGATCATAGGCTACTTTAAGTTGTTATTCTTAGCTCTGCTACAGATTCTATATTTCTGGAAGAATGCCTACATCTTAGCTAACATAAATTATTATCTCTCTATAGTCCCTAATACACCATCTTATACTTTCTAGACACCAATACATTTTACTGGATTAATTGGGTGGTACTTGGCAGCAATTTTGTGGTTCCTGTCTGCCTGTGCTTACCAATCCCCAATTCCCCTTACGGGATCTGGCTATCAGCTAGCAACAGGCAAAAGTGTTATTTCAGCTGTCTTAACTCTAACACATAAATTACAGCATCGACAACATCCATATTTAGGAGTGGAGAGGATCTAGGGAGAGGATCATAGGGAGAAGATCTAGGCCCTTTTGGTCTTGCAAGCATTTCCAATGGCTATCCCTGGCACATCCATGTTATAGAAAGTCTCTGTTAACACCAATGTACTGATCTCCTATACTGGAGCAATGTATACTGGTGCTACCAATAAGTATCTCTTGACACATCACTGGATGAATGGAAGTGAACAATGATTATATTGAGAGTGCTGGTGACTTGGTTTCAAAGCTATATTGAGAACCATCCACTCAAGCATACTCAGTATATTTTTGTGAGCTCATGGTTCTCCTAGTTGAGAATCCTAGTTGTGATTCTCAAAGAACCCCACTGGAAACCCCTGAATCACAGTAAAACCTCAGATTAGGCCTTGGCAAACTCATCCTCTTGACATACAAAGACAATATATAGGTTATCTCCGGCCCCTCATTTAGGCTATACTACATAAATTCTTCAGTGATGAGTGTTGTTCGATATTTGATTAACTAAATCTACTCAATGAGGTCAAATATGCATTTGTCTTGTGTCAAGTTCCGTTCTATGGCAAAGAATAATTTTATTAGAGAGGCTAAGGTTCTCTATCTCCAAGTTGAATAAGTTACTAGACTACTAGAAGTGACCTTATTCTCAATTCATTAATGTTCATTTTATGGCCCATGCCAGGAAATGAACGCAATTCAATTTTCAAAGACACTATTCTTGTACTTTATACAGTCATGAATTTAGGTCAAAGGTCTAAAAGTTTTAGCAAGAGACCCAGGGAGCTTTTGCCTTGATGAAAAAGCAGCTTTCAAAACTACAAGCCACTCTACCATACTCTTAATTACGGCAGCTGTGGGGACTTACGTTTACTTTTGAAAGCTGCATGCCAAAAATCAGAACTAGGATCTGGGGCTAGAAGCCACAAAACAAAGTAAAAAACAATTAATCCCCTAATAAAGCTTTTAAAACTATTTTCCATAGCTGACTCAAGCTCGAAATATGCGGCTTTTAAAATTATAGATATCACACAGTGTCTTCATTCGTTCTTTCTCCCCCCTGTTTCTACATCCTTTAAGTCAGTGAACACGACTTCCTCGGCAGACGCACCGCACTGTCTGGATCTGGCCTTGGGGCGGGGCTGGCAGATACAAGCAGGCTGGTGAGTGGAAGGTGGCAGGGGCTGCTACAATAACAACACCTAACTGCCCTCTGACCTTCAGGAGGCAAAAAGTGACCGTTCAGTCCCACGGACTCTGAGTGGCGAGGCCCATGGACGAAGGGCAAAACAGAACCCAACAGGATGCAAAGCCGGAATACAGAGATTGATGGGACCCAGCCCCCTTCCCAGAGCGCACGGGAAGGCGAGCGGCGGGCTCCATCCCTGGCTGCACTCTGAGGACTCTGAGATCTCGAGCAGGCTCAGGCCCGAGACCCCGGTGCCAGCAGAGACACGGGCCTCGAGTGAGGCAGGCTTATGCCGCGACGAAAGCAAGGCCCGGGGACAGAAAGAAAGCAAATAAGGATGAAGCGGCAGCAGTGTGGAGGGGGTGGACATTACCGTACTTACCTTTTCTCGTAGCCCCCACTGCCCAGCCTGCCGTGGTCGCCGTTCACCCACCGGCTCTGTTCACGCGCGCAAGCACCGCCCAACCGGAAGCGAACCCTAGCCCCGCCCCCATCCGCCTCGCCGGCGACCTCTCGACCAATCATCAGCAAACCCGCCGCTGCGGCAGAGCTTCCCTGGGCAGCCATTGGTCCCACAATCGCGTAGCCGGGATTGGCTGGAAATCGCCACGTCCCCGCGAGCGTGCCGAGTTGCGTGGACCGGATTCCCGCCCAACTCTTGTCCTGGGGCCTGTGGGGATGGCGGGGCCTTAGCCTTCTACTTTGGGCTGGCGTGTGGGCGCGGCCGTCCGCCACGTCCCCATTCACAGCGCATGACTGCCTCCATCGTTTACCCTGCTAGTTATCTTCGTGCCCACAAGCCCCCACGGCAGAACTGATCCGATTGTATTGTCACCAACTGGATTGAATAATCCCAATTCCTCCCTTCCTTTCAGCGCTGCTGCCCTGATGTGCTATCCACGGGAAGCTCTTCACTCTTTGCCGCCAGTGTATCTTTCAGCTTCATCTTCCAATATCCCCCTTCACATATCTTGCGCTCTAGTCACCATCATTCTGTTCCTCGACAGCCTGTCCTTTCACATCTCTTTTTGTTCATGAAGCGGCTTCCTCCGCTGTGAATGAGTGGTTTTCCTGATTCTCAGTCTTGTGAAGACCAATAGAACTCCCGGTCCTGATGTTAGCAATAGAAATTCACCCCACCAAGTATAATTCTTCCCTCGTTTGCCTTCACAGTTTTATTTATCTTTAACACAGTTTGCCAAATTTTGCTGTAAAACACTGCTTATCCATCTGCTCTTAGACTGAGTTCCCGGATGGAGATCTACCTCTTCAACTTTAAATCTGCAGCTCTGAGTTTACTGCCCAGGTCAAAGTAAATGCTCAATAATGTTAGGTGAACAGAATGGGTGGAACCCATTGCATGTCCCTGGTTTAAAGAGGAACACAGGAAATCATCCATTTATTCACTTTTATGTCATGAAGTTAAAACAAGTATTAAAGGCTATTATAGTTTCAGCACAAATGAAATATAAATCTACTGAGTTCTTAGCACATAAAGCCTCTATAGTTTAAAATCCAATTGAGACAAGTATTAATAAGCTCATGAAAGAGTTAAATACAAAAAAATGAGTTTACTGTCAAGATGAAAGCTTTACAACTAGTGCTTCCAGCATTCAAACAAAGGAGTGTCAGTGACCCTTGGTGGTAGCCAGAGCACGCTTCATGGGAAGATGTGACTCAGGCTAGACTAAGGAAGTTTCAAATGGACTATTCAGCAAGAAGAGTAACAGGAACAAGGAGAAGTGTGGGACAGAGTGGGAGGTAAATTCTCAGACCAGGTATGGAATAGGGAGCCATGAAGGAAAGCATAGAGGGTAAGTTTTGGGTAGATGGTGGAAGGTCTTGTCAATCTGAGCAGATTGAGCTAAAGGCAGTGGGAATTGTGGGTCTTCCTTGTGCCTATGTCGGGGGTGGAATAAAATTGAAAGTGGTTCTTTTGCCTTCTAATAGAGATTAACAATAGAACAGGTTGCCTCAGGAGGTATTATTTCAAAAAGTGTTTAAAAAATACCTCCTTGAAGTCAGGCACTATGCTAGGTGCTGGTGAACTCAAAGATAAATAGGACATCATCCTGCCCTCAAGGAACTGCAGCCTAGTGGCAGAGCCACCCATCCTGGAAGTGTCTAGTGAAGATTGAACAGGTAGTAAGACTTTGCCAGAGATGGGGCCCTCCAACCCTGAGATTCCCTATGGATAAGGGCCTGGCCTAATAAGGGCAAGGGAATAGAAATGAACCTTTATATGCAAGAGAGCTTTTAAAAGTGGAAATAACAAGTCCTGGCCTTAGTGACCAGTTGGATGAAAGAAATTAAGAGGGAGCACTTAAAAATTAAGAGTTTTAATTAGGCAAGACTGGGAGAATGAGGTAGATCCATGGAATAAAGGAAATGAGTTAAGTTCAAGATATAGTTAATCTAGGTGATGACAGAACATCTAAAACAACAAAGTCAAGAGGCTGGAGGAGATACTTAAGAGATGGGTCCTAAGCCGGGAGGCAGCTGATGGAGCCATGAGAACAGATGAGCTTTTCTGAAGAGAGAAAAGCAGATTAGGCCTCATGGGAGCCCTGGAGTTAGAAGGTAGGTGGAGGAGGAAAAGGACTTGAGGGGTGACACCCAAGGCCATCTAGCCCTGGATTCTGTCTCTGAGAGAAGCATTGATGGACTGCTTATGGTAGGCATGATGATGTCAACTTCAAAAGGCTGACATTTTTCTCCAAGAATCCCAGCTCTGCTCATGTGTTGCTCCTGAGCATTCATTCCTGAGTGTTTCCTGTGTGCAAGACACTGTTCTAGGCACTAGGGATACAGCAGTGAACAAAATACATTAATCTCTGTCATGGTGTTTATATTCTGGTATGTAAGGGTAGGTGAGACAGCCCATAAACAAAATGTTTTTAAAAGCAAAATATATAGAATAAGAATAAGCAAAATATAGAATATAGAATAAGATAGGTGCTAAGGGAAAAAATAAGGCAGGGAAGGAGAACAGGGAGTGTTGGGACTGTCAGGAATGGTGTTGCCATCTTAGAAAGGGTGGCCAGGGAGGGCTCATGAGAGAGTGACTCATGAGGGAACCTGAAAGTGGTGAAGAATGTTCCAGGAAAAGGGAAGAGCAAGGGCAAGGCCCTGAGCTGGGTGTATGTTTGGAATGTCTGAGGAGCAACCGGAAGCCAGTGTGGCTGGAGTACAGTGGCAAGAGGAGTAGAGGACATGAGGTCAGAGAGAGGGAAGCAGAGATGGGGAGGGGGAGAGGGACACTCTGTAGTGCTTTTAGGCCATTGCAAGGACTTTAGCTTTTACTGTGAGTGAGAGGATATGGAAGAGATTGGCTATTTGCCAACCTGTTTCCTCTTTTTCCTGTGAACCCAGCTAGACTACATTTCCCAGTCTTCCTTGCAGTGTGGTCATATAACTGAGCTCTGACCATGGGAGGGAGGGCAGAAAGGATGTACATGACCTCCAGCACTGGCCATGCAAAGCTGCCACGTGCAATTCTCCAAACAATTTCCCTTCCTGTGGCTGGAAGGTGTGTATTGAAGATGGTAGAGCCGCAAGGTAGAAGGAAGCTGGGTTCCTGTTAAAGAGTCACTGACTTACCAGGAACACCATTTTTGGACTTTTTATGAGTGAGAAGTAAAACTTCTGTTAGTTATTTTATGCCATTGATATATTGAGGTTTATCTCTTAGAGCTAGCATTGCCCTAACTTAATCGAGAGGAAGCCATTTGGAAGGTTTTGAGCAGAGACGTGACATGATCTAAGATTTTTAAAGGATCACATTAGACTGAATAGGGTATGGTTAGAAACAGGCAGTGCATTAGAAGGCTTTTGCAACAATCCAGGTGGGTGATGACGTTGGCTTTTTCCAGGGTGGTAGCAGTGGAAGTAGTGAGAAGGATCAGATTCTGAGTATATTTTGAAAGTAATTTAGAAGGATTTCCTGGTGGGTTGGAAATGGGGTGGAGAGGAAGAGAGAGGTCAAAGATGATGCAAGGTTTTGGGCAACTAGGAAAATGGAGCTCCATTTACTAGGATGGAGAAGACTCTGGGGAGAGCAAAGTTTGAGGCCTAATCCTGAGAAATTAGTTTTGGACACGTAGAGATGCCTTTTAGACATTCAAATGGAGATGTCAAGTAGGCAGTTGGATATGTATCTCTGCAGTTCAGAGTGGCCTGAACTAGAGGTATAAATCTGGCAGTAAGTGATATACCTGTGGTATGAAAGCTGTGCAGTTTGATTAAAAGAGACCCAAGGACTGAGTGCTGGAAATTTCTAATGTTCAGAGATGGTGGAGGGCTGTTGATGAGAATGAACCAGCAAAAGAACTGAGAAGAAAAGCCAATGAGACAGGACAAAAGCCAGGAGAGTGTCCTAGAAGCAAAATGAAGAATGAGTTTCAGGGTGAAAGGAGTAATCCTGTGTGTTGCAGGCTGCTGACAGTGGGGCGAGGACTGGTGGGCCATGGCCCTTAGCAATGTGGTGACTTTGACAGGTTCGGTGGGGTCGTGGATGCAAAAACATAATTGAGTGGGTTCAAAAGAGAATGGAAAATAAGAAATTGGAAGCTTTCAAGGAATTTACTCTAAAGGGGTGGATAAAATGGAGTGGGGGACAGAGGGACCAAGAGAGGTTTTGTTTTATTTTGTTGTTTTTAAATGGAAGAAATCACAGTGTCAGCTGCTGATGGGAAGGATCTGGTAGCGAGGATGAAACTGATGCTTTAGGAAAAAGAAGAGTTGCTGGAGCAAGGTCCTTGGGGAGGTGAGATGGGATGGGGTCTAGTACAAAACAGGAGAGAAGACAGAATCTGTGGGTCTGGATGTAGGTAACTGGTGGATGTGGTGGCGAGAGCCTGAAATTCTCTTTCAACTGTGGCCTGTTCTCAGTGACATGGGAAGCCCAGTCCCCAGGAGGCAATGGTGGTTTGAAGGCAGAGAAGGTGTGAAACAACAGTTCAGCAGAGTGAACAGACTTGGTTGGGGAATGTAGGATGATTTCCAGGCAACATTAAGGACCCTCTTGAGGCTTGTGTTGATGACTCAGCAGTGAGATCGGTTAGTGTATCACGTGCTTCTCTCCACTTTCTCTTGCAAGTTCAGCAGCAAGTTCAGTGGCTGGTGCAGGGAGAGGGTTGGTGGAGAGCTGGATTTAGCCAAATAAATAGAAGAAAGTGAAAGAGACACAAAGGTGTTGCGGGTGCATGCAAGGGAGCGATAATAATAGTGGTTGATCTTGGTATCAGGCTACAGGAGAAGAAAATGGGGACGTGAAGAGAGTGAGGGATAGTGAAAACCTGGTAGGAGCAATGGAGTGCAGGACTGGTGGGTCAAAGGATTATGGGACTCAGGGGAAAGGATAGGAGGTGATATTGCTGGAGAGTGGGAATAACAGGATGGGGTGCAGTTATTAACGACAAGCTCTAGGGTAAAGTCAGGGGCTGAGGAGGGTGGAGCACAGTATGACTGGAGGGCAGGAGTTCAGGGAACAGCAATCAGAGTGTGGGGAGGATCATCTATGCACATATTGAAACAGCAAGAATTAGCGCATAACTTGTCCTTGGAGCTTGGTGACCCAGGAGCCTACTTTTTAGCCCTCCAACCATTTCAGTATGAAAACTTCTTCAGTGAAGTAAAAGACCTTCCTGGGGTATCTTAAATCAAAGCAAAACCCCCAAAGATCTCCCTAATTGGAGGTTGGACAGTTTTCCTGAAATATTCATAGACTGGTTTTCATTGAATGTGAAATATTGTGCCTTTTTTTTTTTTTTGAGACAGGCTCTTGTTCTGTCGCCCTGGCTAGAGTGCAGTGGTGTCACCATAGCTCACTGCAGCCTCAAACTCCTGGGCTCAAGCGATCCTCCTGCCTCCACTTCCTGAGTAGCTGGGACTACAGCCCTGTGCCATCACCCCCATCTAAATTTTTGTTTTTTTAGGTAGAAACGGGGTCTCACTTTGTTGCACAGGCTGGTTTTGAACTTCTGGCCTCAAGCGAAACTCCTGCCTCCCAAAGTGCTTACCAGTGAGAGTCACCACACTGGCCAATGTTGCACATTTTAAAGAGGCCAATCCATGGGCCATCTGAAAGATGCTCCTTAGTGATTCCGTTGATCTAGAATTTGTGACCCTCTGATTTACCTATACTTTGAGACTATTTCTAGAATCTCTAATTTAATAATCACTAGCAAGGTATGTCAACATTTCTAGGAGGTGTCAAACACAAAAGAAATGGAGCCAGTGTTTGCAGGGCTGGGTAACAGCAAACTTAAGGAGTATGAACACAAAACAGAAATTCACCCAACCCTACAGACCTGTCTTACTACCTCCTGTGAGAACGATTCCTCCGCTAATCCAAACCTCTATTCAGAACGTCAGGGCTGAGCTAGCAAGTCCAAGTTAGGGAGCAGGCTAAGGAAGAAGGTATAAAGCTAGAGTCAGAAGAGAGGAATTAGCAAGAAAAACTGGAAAAAAAGGAAATTGAAGGAGTCTGGCCCTTCATACTTGTCCAGAGTGGTCTGAGCAGAGGAGAAAACACATTTCTTTTTTTGGTTTATGGCTTTACTTTCAAGTTTTAAATTAGATAAATAGAAGCTTGGTGAGGCATCTCTCAGAGATGTGTTTCTTCTCTTGTCCTCTTTATCTCTTCTGCCAAGTGTCTTCTGTTTTCTTCTGTTACCACTTCTCTTTGGGTCTCTCTTCTCTGACTTCCTCCCGCCTCCTTCCTCTTCACCTCGGTTCTGCTCTCTTCCGCCTCTCCTCTGGCCAGGCTTCCCTGTCACCCCTTCCTCCATTTCTTGGTCCTGGGCCACTCTGGCTGTGGGATGGAGGTGGTCTGTGCTGAGATGCGGTGCTGAGGGCATGAAATTACGTACAGTTGAATGCGGAAAGGCTCTGATGTCACCGCGAGATGATTCCAGTTTTCCCTTGGTTACAGCTTTCTCCGCCCCTCTAGCCACAGAGCCCCTCGAGCTGAATACTGCAGAGTGGTGTAGGCAGGGGCTGCATAGATTCTCCCCAGTATGAAAGGGCGGCTCAAATAGAATTGCCTGCGAGTGTAGGAGAGAAAAATGTTCGATAGAATATAATTTACCTAAAGAGCTCTTTTGTGGGCACATAGATACTTATGTTAAATTTTTTTTTTTTTTGTAGACATGGGGTCTTGCTATGTTGCTCAGGCTGGTCTTGAACTTCTGGTTTCAAGTGAGGCTCTCGCCTCAGTCTCCCAAAGTGCTGGGATCACAGGTGTGAGCCACCACCCTGACAATTTTTAAAAATTGTCAACTATTAATAACAGGTATCTTATAAGAGTTAGTGGTTGATTAGTAATATTTTACTTTAGAAAATGTACGTCACCCCTACCTTCTTTAGGAAGCTATCTCTGGTCAGACAGGCACACAGGAAGTATTTCACAATGTTTATTAACTGAATGAGTGGGTGGATGAGTGCACCTTGAGCATGGACAGAGAAGGGCTGGAACCCCAGGGAAGTCTGACCCTCCCCAGCCCTCCTAGCCTACCTCCTTCTCACTCTCTGCACCCCAACCCCAGCAGAAAGCAAGCTCTCCAAGAGCTCTGGGGAAGAAAGAGGGAGGGAGAGCACACAGGAACTCCCCAGAGCAGGCCCCTCCTGCCTCCCACACAGCAAGGGGAAAGCAGCTCTAGCTACGACAGACAGCATTGTCCATTCTCGTCTGTCCCTTCAGAGCCACTGTGGGAACTCCAGGGGCTCCGAAGGTGCCACGCTTCAGGGTTTTGCTCAACCCAGTTGGAGGCAGAGAACAAAAAGGCAGGAAAAGAGAAGGTTGAGGTTGCTGTGGCCTGCATCCCCCCACCCCCACCCCACAGCTTTCTGGAATCACCTTCAGGACCCCAGGACCCGACCCAGCCCAGAGGTTGAACTCCGAGGCTGTCCCATGATGGCAGGGGGTTAATCCCATCACTGTACCTATGGGTGGGGCCAGCTGTGGCCTGGTGGAGGCTGCCAGAGTGCTGAGGAGTGAGAGTGGCTGCGGCCCAGAGGGGTTCTCTCTTTCCCACTCTCCATACGTGAACGAATCCCTCCAACAGAGGTCACGGGTACAAGGGATGCTGTCTTCGTCTTCGTAGGGGATCTCTTTCTCTAGGTCAAGAAAAGGAATGCATTTGTTTGTACTCTGGTTCACAGAGCACGCGCAGAATACAGCTAACATTTGAGGGGTGCTTATTATGTGCCCGGCACTGCTCCAAACAATGACATGCATTCGTGTTCCCTCAATCCTCACCACAACCCTGTGAGGTCAGCACTGCCACAATCCCCATTGCAGGGAAGAGGAATCTGAGGCCCAGAGTGGGTATGTGATTTACTGATAGTCACATAATGAGGAGGCAGAGTCAGAATTCAAAGCTAGGCAGCCCGGCCCCAGAGCCCATGCTCCTACCACTACATCGTGTGAGCAACACAGTGCCAGTAAAAGGAGAGACCCAGCATGGTTTGCACAGATTAACTGAGTAGATTTCCCCAGGAGGTAAAGCTAGCTGAACTGGCAATGGCCTTGAGCCCAGAAGGCCTTAAGACAAAGCCTGTTCTTTGTCCACTTGGCCCTGGCTACTCAAAGGGTGGCCCACAGCCCAGCAGCTTTGGCGGCACCTGGGAGCATGTTAGACATGCACAGTCCCAAGCCCACCCACACCTAAGGAATTAGAATCTGCATTTTAACAAGACCCACAGGGGATGGTTTGCACATTTAAGCTTGGGAAGCATTGCAGTAATAGGCCACTCCACCTGCTGGTGGGGAGTTGAAAAGTTCAGCCACACAGGTAAGCTTTGGGCTGCTGGTTTTTCCACTGTAGCGCTCTCTTTTTTCATCCAAAAGTTCCATGAGGTTGGGGTGTAACTCTCCTTCCAATCTGAGAGGGTATGCTACCTGGCCCAAAGAGAATAGAGGGTCCAGAGGCCATCCCAGGATGGTTAATTGAAATCAGCCTGGGAACATCTTGGGTGGCTCCCATGATGCCAGATATTCTGTGACCCTGAAATTCTAGCTCTTCCCTCAAGTGCCAGAAAGAAGTTTGAAATATTTTTATTTCTGTTTTCCTCAACCCTAACCTCATGGGGTATGTTTTGAGTGTGTGTGTTTGAATGTATGTGTGAAAACAAATGAATCACCACTGTGTCATCAGCTGCATAGGGTGAGAAAGCATTCCTAGACGTGGAGAAAATGCGGGGAAACTGCAGCTCTGCTCCCCAGAGCTGGGGAGCCTCCAGGCTGAAAGTGGCTCAACATGGTCTGCAGATATGTTTTGTTTGCCCACTGTTAGCCTATAATGCACTTTCGTTTTTTACGGGGTGGGGGTCTGTTACATAAAAATCCGGATTTTTGGCTTATTTTGCAAAATCAGAGTATCTGGCAACAGCAGGCCTGGGTTCCAGCATGACAACAATTAATTGAAGCCTTAATTGAAATCTTCACTTCTTGTTGCCACTGTCCCCACCTCCCCACCACTCCCTATTGTCTCCTCAATGCTTAACTCAGTGCTGAAACCAAGTGTCAGCTGCCACGGGTTGTTTTATTTATAATAGAATTTAGAGAAAAGTTAACTATTTCTTATATCCATGTCACCCACACATTTATACCACCTGTGGACATATGAGTTTGTAATCACTTGTTTGGATGAAAGTTAGCAGAGCTCCCCTAGGGTCTACAACCTCCTGGAAATTTCTAAATATCTTATAACATGATGTTCTGACTGCTTCCTGAGCTGATGTGGAGAAATAATTTATTAGTGGCATGGTATATGGATATTTGGTGAACTCTCACTGTGTTCCCAGCCCTGTGCTTGCTGCTGTGGATAAGTGAGAGGTATGAAGACAACTTAGTATTCTTTGAAGAAATATGCCTTAAACCTGTGAAACAACTAGGGCGTAATGTAGGAGAGGTTATGAGCAAGGAGAGATTAGTCCGGGCAGGAGGGATTTGTGAGGGGGAGGATTTACATAAGATTTAGAGTGGCGCCTGGGGGAAGAGGGCGGAGCAGGGATGAAGGAGGTTTGGGGAAGCTTAGCTAAGGTTTGTTGGAGCAGGTTTGGGCTGCAGAAGATGATGAGGCAGAGGACTCCTATTAGAGCAGTGAGAGATCGGGTGAGATGGGTGAAACAGGAAGTTTATGCAGGACCATGCATGCCAAACGGAGTAGATTTGGGCTAGAACCTGGAAACAGGAAACTGGCTGCTGTTTCCAGAATGTGTCATGCTCCCTCATGCAGATCCTGTCTTTTCTTCATCTGTTTCGGCCAGCTCACCTGTACGCACCCTCTGAGGCTCAGCTCCTACCTACGCCTCCGGGGCAAGCCTCCTGGGAGGAGCGAGGGGCCTCCACCTCCTCCTTCATGCCGCATGGGCACCCCAGGCATGTGCTTTGAATGCTGCCTGGAAGGAGAGGTTTCCCCATCTGACACCACCAAATTGTAAACTCCTTGAAGGGGGCATGGTGTCTTTTGACATGGTGACCCCAAAGCCAACCACAGTGATTGGCACTTGCAAGGTGCTCGTGCCTGCTTTTGAATGAAGAAATGGATGAACAAACTAGTGGAAGATTGCTGCAGGCTTGAGGTGAGAAGGATCGGGCGAGGGTAGGATCTGTGGGGGTAGAAATGAAGTAAAGAGTATAAGAACCATTGCGAAGGGAGAAATTGGTAAGACTTGATGCCAAATTGACTACAGTGGTCAGAGAGCCTCGAGGAATTCAAACTAAGGCATGGGAGATGACAGCAGTCCTGGCAGTGCCAGGAAAGTCAGCATGGGGAACTGGAGGGGATCTTGTTCTTGCGTCTGCAGAGCAGAAAGCTCTCACGCTGCCCTGTGTCCTCCCTTACCTGAACTGTCCTTGTTGGTCTCCATCTTTTTGCTGCTCCTGACACTCCAGCCATTTCAGGATCAAGGAGATGAAGGTGGAAAGTAAAGGAAAAGAGCATTAAATTCGTATCTTAAATCTTGTTTCTAGTTATATTTTTCCTGATACCAAAGCTTTAGAGACGCATGTAAATATGAAAAGGCCTGTTGTGGCTATGCCGGATGGCTGTGACACATACCAAAGTTCCAGAAGAAAGGTAGGGAAGGGGGAGGCGAAAGGAGGTGGGAAGTGGGAGCAGAGTCCAAGCTGCTGATTCCGCTGCGGAGGGGAGGGCGGTGACTCCATCTGTTCAGTCCTGTGTCTCAGCCATTAATTTTATTTGCTGCTAAGTTGCATGTTGTTGCCAATGTGCAAAAACTGATAATAATTGCAACCAGACTAGAATGTGCCTGAACGAGGAGAAAAATGACCACCCAAGCCTTGGTTTTGGGAATCTAAAGGAACTTAAACGTCTGTATAAAGCAACTGAGATAACAGTGAAGTAAAATGTAATACCCCGCTGCCCCGTTTCTTGCATTCTTCCAATCCGCTTTGTACATGACAGCCCAGACTAGGTTGCCATAGCTCCCTAGCTGATCTCGCTACGTCTCTTCTCTCTCCCTCAAATTAACTGTCACAGCAACCGCTAGCATGACCTTTTCAAAATGTAAACTGGGTCATATCCTTTCCCTGTTTAACATGCTGCTAAGGCTCGCATGACACTTAAAGTCTAAATTCCTTCGCATGGCTTCCCAGGCCCTGCCTGGTGCAGCCCCTGCCCATGTCTGCTTATTCTCCTCCACCACTGCCTGCTCTCCCTGCTGGTCTTCAGCCGAGCTGCTTCCTCTGGGGGAAGCCTAAGCCTTGCACCTGCTTGCTCCCATCTGTCCGGCCCATCTCTACCCTTTTATCTGTCTGTTGCCTATTTCTCCTTCAGGTCTTGGCCTCCTCTGACCTTCGGGAAATATTAAAAGCTGTTGGTGCCAGAGGGTGCCAGGAGGCCCCTGGTAATGCTTCTTCCTTTCTCCCTCAGCTGATTTTGTACCGGGCACAAGGCTATGTAGAATGGAGAGTACATTTCCCAGCCTCCCTTGCAGCTGGGTGTGGCCAGGTGACTTGAGTTGTGGCCAGTGAGATAGAAACAGAATTCCTTTAAATAGTAATTTAAAAATCGGTGATTTAGTATTTCGAGACAATCAAAAAGTTGCTTCAAATTATCTTGCTGTATTAGAGTCTAGTGCCCTCTGGCTCAGCAATGTGACATCTTGTCTAGAATTTCCTTAATTATAGATCTCTGTGTGATCTACAGAGTGACAATCTCCAGCATATGTCCTTTACACCGGGCAACAGATAGGTCTTTTTCTTGTGTTAATACTTTTCTAGGTCCAGCCCGAGTTGGAGTCAATGCTACAAGTTAACATTTATTGAGAGCTTACCTGTATTTGCCTCTAAATCTGCTGAGGAGCGTGCTAAGTACTTGATGTGTATGAGACCATTTGATCTTGACAATATCTGGATAAGGCGGGCATTATTATGTCATCTCTATTTTACAGATCTGAAAACTGAGGCCTACAAAAGTTAAGTAATATGCTCAAGGGTGCAGTTAGAACAGTGACTTGGGCCCAGGACTACATGAGCTCTTGACCACTGTAAGAGATCACTTCCTCTGAGCCCTACTGGTTTGAGTTTATTACCAGCACTCAGAAAGAAAGGGGGTTTGTTCTGCCTCTGGGCTGCTGGTCCAAATGGTTCCTATGGTGACAAAAATCTCCTCTCTGACACCTCATTTTTCTCTCCTGGTGATATTTACTCATTTATTTCTGTTCTCCCTTTTCTATTAAACCACAAATAATAGGCACTAGGACCCTCAGTCCCACTTCATCTGGGACTGGGTACTCTGGTTGTGGTACCCTCTGGTCTAAATGCTCTCAGCTCCTGTCTCTCTCATACTAACCAGTCTTAAGACTCACGGCTAAGTCATCTGTACATATAGGCACATTTCCTTAGACAGGGGGAGGATAGGTCTGTACCATGGAGCTTTCCAGAACAGACTATATATTTACAAGCTCCATAAAGTCCAAGCAGGGACCAGGTGAGTGGGTCAGTGAACCCAATAAGTAGATAATGTTTTAAACAGTATTTTGGATATTTCTCTGTAGGACTAGGAACTGGATTAGAAATTAGTTTTTAGAAATTAGGGTTTACTTTTCCACCTGTGTTACTAACTTATTCTCACTGTTGGAGACATAACTTTTCATGTTTTATGAAATTCCTCCTCTGGAGTCAACCCTACTATGCTTGCTGTGTGAGGTTACAGTGAGCTACAACACCACAAAACAAAAAAAAAGACTGGATACTGAGTGGCAGCTTTTCATGCCCCCTTCCTGTGCTCATTAAGCAAGATACTTGATTTCTGGATCTCACTGTCCAGACCATCTGCGCTGCACGAAGAAATGTCGGAGGCTGGCCTGATTTAAGTCATGTACCTGAATTGGTTCTGCTGGTGCAAGTCGGCAAAAATCTGAGAGAGAGCCTCGCTCTCCCCCTTGGCCATTAGCTGAATGAGGCTCTCGCTGGGCTGGGAGGCTTGGAGTTTCTTCTGTGCTAACTATACGGAGAAAAAACAAAACAAAACAAAACCAGGTGGTTAAGGCCTAAGGGTCTCTGCATATCTCTAATATCATAGTCCAGATTCTAAATTGTTAGAACTCAAACTCTTCCATTGCGCAGCCATACCAGCTGCTCACAGAGGCATTTCTGGGGCCATAACTGTTTGTTTACACTGCCTGTATTGGTATAAATATTCTTCGGTGCCTTAAAGATATGTCATCATTGTACAATTTTCACATAATTTCGTAGATAACCTATTCCTGTTAATATACCTTAATATAATTTATTAATAGCCTGTTAATGTAAACTTAATAAAGTTTATGCTACTTGGTTTTATACTTAAATGTAGGGGAATCATATATTTATTACGGGAATTTAATGAATGTTTTAAAAATTAATTTGTCTAAGAAAAATCCTATATTGAGCTGCTTTTTACACCTGGGTAAAATTAATTTCTTTCCTGTTGTCTGTGATATCCCAAAGGTGCTTCAGTTGTGCATGCTGTCTATATTCATTCATTCATTCAATATCTACTGAATGCTGACTATGTGCCTGGTACTAGGGATATAGCAGTGAAGAGAACAGATAAAAATCCCTGCCTTCATGGAGTTTATATTGTAGCTCAAGTCAGGCTTATGTTCATCATGCTCAAAGACCTTGGGCAAAACGGCCCAGGTGGCTTCATCGGTCAATTCTATCAAACATTTAAGGAACAAGTAATCAAAACTCTTCAAAAACTCTTTCAGAAAGTAGAGGAAAAGGGAATATTTCCCAACAGGTTCAATTAGGCTAATGCTAACTTGATATCAAAGCCAGGGTATCACAAAGATGTCACAAGAAAATTATAGACCAATATCTCTCATGAACACAGATGGAAAATTCCTTAACGAAATGCTAGCAAATGAATCCAGTAACATATAAAAAAATTATAGACACCGTGACCAAGTAGAATTTATTGCAGGAACACAAGGGTGATTTAACATAATAAAAGCAATTAATGTAATATACTATATTCACAGAATAAAGGACAAACCACATGATCATCTCAATAGATGCAGAAAAGTATTTAACAAAATCCAATATTCATTCATGATAAAAAAAAAGAATAACCTCAATAAGCTAGGAATAAAGGGAACTTCCTTAACCTCATAAAGGACATCTAAAAATATTCCATAATTAGCATCATACTTAATAGCAAAGGACTATTTGTTTTTTCCCTATGATTGGGAAATGGCAAGGATGTCTGTTTTGCCTCTTCTATCAAACATTATACCAGAGGTTCTAGCTAATGAAATAAAGCAACAAACAAATAGATCCAGATTGGAAATAAAGAAGTGAAACTGTCTTTATTTGCATAGGCATGAATGTATGTATGTATGTATGTAGAAAATCCCAAGGAATCCACAAAAACTACTATAACTAATAAATAAGATTAATATGTAAAAACCAATTGTATTTCTATATACTATCAATGAATAATCCAAAAGTGAAATTTAGAAAACACAATTCCATTTACAATAGCATCAACAACAATAAAATACTTAGGAATACATTTAACAAAAGAAGTGCAGAATTTGTTTACTGAAAACTATAAAACATTTTTTGCTAAATATTAAATACCAAAAATTAAAAGCATTTATTTTAATTTAAGAGAAATTAAAGAAGATTGAAAGAAATGGAAAGATATTCCATATCCATATATTGGAAGACTCAACATTGTCAAAATGGCGCTTTTCTCCCAAACTGATATGTAAATCCAACATGTGTTCATCAAAATTCTAGCAGAATTTTTTTTTTTTTTTTGCAGAAATTGACAACCTGATCCTAAAATTTATATGGAAATGCAAAAGATCTAGAATAGCCAAAACAATTTGAAAAAGAACAAAATTGGAAGACTTATACCACCCATTTTCAAAACTTAATATAAAGCTATATAAATCAAGACATTGTGGTATTGGCACAAAAATAGGCACATACATCAACAGAACAGAACTGAGAATTCAGAGATAAATTCTTACATTTATGATCAATTGATTTTTGACAAAGGTGTCAAGACAAGTTAATAGGGAAAAGATGGTCTACTACTTAGACCCTTCCCTCATTCCATGCATACATATTAACTCAAAATGGATCATAGACATAAATGTAAGAACTAAATCTACAAAACCCCTAGAAGAAAATATGGGATAGAATCTTTGTGACTTTAAGTTGAACAAAGAATTCTTAGATATGCATCAAAAACCTGATCCATAAAAGAAAAAGTTGATAAATTATACTTCATCAAAATTAAAAGTTTCTTCTCCTCAAAAGACATCATTAAGAAAATGAAAATTCACAGACAGTGAGAACATATTTGCAAACCATAAACCTGATAAAGGACTTGTATCCAAAATACTCAAATAATTCTTACAATGCAATAAGACAAAACCCAATTTAAAAATGGGCAAAAGATTTGAATAGACATATCACCAAATAAGATATACGAACAATGAATAAGCCCATGAAAAGTTCTTCATCCTTAGTCATTACAGATGTTCAAATTTTTTTTCTTATAGCAACCACCAGCACACAGATATCCAAATTAAAACCACTACACACCTGCTAGAATGGTTACAATAAACAAGATAGACAATACCAGTATCAGTGAGGATGTGGAGAAACAGAAACCCTTATGTATTGCTGGTGAGAATATAAAATGGTACAGCCACTTTGGAAAATAGTTTGCTAGTTTCTTTAAAAGTTAAACATAAACTTCCCACATAACCTGGAAATTTCATTCCTTGGAATCTACCCAAGACAAATGAAAACGTATGTCTACAAAACATGTACACAAATGTTCATGGCAGCATTATTCATAATAGCCCCAAACTGGAAACAATCCAAATGTCCATCAGCCAGTGAATGGATACAAAAACGTGGTAAATCTATTGGGCACCTGAAAAGAACAAACTACTGATAACTGTGCCTCTGCCTTGGAGTGGGCTCCATGCTACAATGTGGATGAACCTAAAAAACATTATGCTAAGCCAGACACAAAAGACTGTATGTTGTATAATAGGATTCTATTTATGTGAAATATCTAAAAAAGATGAATTTATAGAGGTGAAAATAGATGAATGGTTGCCTGGAGCTGGGAGTAAGAACAGGGAATGATTGCAAATGGGCAAAAGGGAATTTTTAGGGAGATGGAAATGTGCTAAAACTGGATTGTGGTGATGGTTGCACAATTTTACACATTTACTGAAAGTGTTGAACTGTACACGTACAATGGTTGAATTTTACAGTTGTAAATGATACCTCAATAAAGCCTTTTAGAAAAGGCATAAGGCTGAGATCACCTTCATAGGATGCTCACATACCAGCTGGAGTAAGGTCTACCTCTCAGCTCTGGCCTTAGCTGAAGGCTGGCAATGGTGCTCCCTTACCTTGGAGTCTCCTGAGGGGCTGCAGCAGTTCTTGGGTACCAGGCAGTGACTGACAAGAATCTTAGGGTCTTTGGTGGTGATGGACAGACCCTTTTGCAGAATTTGAACCAGTCGGATCCAGAAGTGGAAGACTGTCTCAGGATGGTTGGGGTGGAGCTTTAGGTAATAGATCTTCTCAGTGACTGTCCTCAACCGCAGGATGCGCTGAAGGCGGTCACAGACCTGGAGCTCAACAAACTTCAATGGGAGAATCCTGAAGCCAAAAGGGAAGACACACATTGACAATCCCATTGCTTCTGATCTGATCCTATCTTCATTAAAACAAGGAATGTCTCCTTTAGGACTGAGGCTTTGGATGTAGAAGAAAGGGTGCTTAGCACAGTGGTGCTGAAATGTTGGGGAGATCAGATATACCTGGAGAGGTTGTTTAACATGCAGACACCTGAATACGCCCTCATAGATCAGATTTAGTAGGTCTGGGGTATGGCCCTGGCATGATTCTCATGCTGGTAACTCCTGGACCCTGCTAGAGAGAGGCAGCCTAGGAGGAAGGTGGCTGGAGTTGCAGAGTTTTGCAATTTCCTTCTTGATAGCACCAAGGGAGCTGGCCCCACTGTCCAGCTTGCCCATTCATTGACCTAATGCCTCAATTACTCTTCCGAAAGGAGCTAAGGTCTAAGGAGCTGGCTTTGGATCTAATATTAGCTGGGACTGGGCTGTATTTGCTAGAGGCACACTAAAAACATAATGAAGAGATTCGTCACTAAGGTAGCACGGAGAAATGCAGGGTTTTCCTGGACTTCTGGGAATATCTAGAGATTCTTGAGACATACTACAGATTATTCAAAGAGGCTCAAACATGAAAAAGGTCTGTTTCAACCCAGACAAGCATGATGTCACTATACATCACAGTTCTAAGTGAGACTTAGTCCCATTCATTTTGCCAATAGGAAAACTGAGGTGCAGCAAGTGACTCATGATTCAAAAATTGTATACGAAGGACTAGAACGAACCTGCCTCTCTCAACCCGTGCTCCATCTGCCAGAGCTCCATGCCTCCTTGCCACTTGGCCAAATGCTGAGAGCTTTCCTGAGTTCAGTGGGGTGAGTGCAGCGAGAAGAAAAGTGGGTATGTAGACTGACTCCTCACTCCTGTCCACGTGATACCTCCCTCAGCCACTTGACCTCTGTCTTTCCGGCACACCACCTGTCTCGGGTTACGGTTGACTACAACAATTAATGTCACTGCTGATGACCTCTCTGCTTTCTCTCCACCCTGGTTTTAGTCACCAAGCAGCGTCCACTTTGGATCCACCCTTCACTCGTGTCCTCCGTTTCCATCTTTGTTGCTTACCTCTTCAGGATGATGTTTGGGGCTGCAGATGGTCTGTTCCATGTCTGGCTCTGCCCCTGGTGCCATTTGACGCTGGCCATGAGGAGGACGTTGGGAAGGGGCAGGCAGGGCACAGAGGAGGTCACCCCAAGGGCCATGGTGTTGGAGGCCTTGTAGATGTCTATCCAATTCCTGCCCCTTTTGACCTGCAATGCAGCCCCCAGGCACAGCCTGAGCATTTGGCAAAAGCAGCAGTATGATTTAGCCAGGGATTCTCAACCTCGGCACTATTAACGTTTTGGGCTGGATATTCTTTGTTGGGTGGTGGTGGTCTGGGGTGCTGTCCTACTCATTGTAGAATGCTTAGCAGCATCCTTGGCTTCTACACATTAGATGCTAGTAGCACCCCCCACCTCCCAATCCAAATTGTGACAACCAAAAATATCTCCAGATATTGCCAAATGTCCCTTGGCAGTGAGAGACAAAAATCACTGCTTGTTGAGAACCACTGTGTTAACCTATATTGGTTAAACAACTGTAATAGCATTTAAATGACCCACTATTAACAATTGCCCACAAGAACTATAACCCAGGAGTTCTCTGGCATTTATTATATTCCTATGAATCCTCCCTGGACTGTTTCCTGGCCTTCCTTTGGAAAATTTGTCTTCTTAGCCTTTGTCTGAGGGGTCCTATTATTTCCTGCACCTTCTCTGAACAGGAAGGTCCCTTCCAGCTTCAACGTTCTGTTTGTTCTGGATTCCATCTGGCCTGCGGAGAGCCCAGGCAAGAAAACAAAAATGCACTGGGTGCCTGTCAGACTAGGTACTTTGCTTGCTGTATTTGCATTCAATTCTCAGGTCAATCCAATCCTTTTACAAGAGAGGAAATGATTCAGGGTTCTCTGGTTACTTGCACAATGATGCCTCCCCAAGGGGAGAGCAGAGGACCGGAATCTGAGCCCAGGTCCCTCTGGGTCTTAAGGACCTGTTTTTTCACTAATCAGTATTTCTGTTCCTAATCCTTAAAGGGCATCTCATTTCACGGCCTTTTTGTTCATGTGCTTTGGGTGACAGCCTAGGAGATGAAGAAAACTGGGGACTCGAATACCAAATCCTCTGCTCAGGGCAGAGAACGCCGACCTCTCTCCCCAGTGACCACTGTGTGCAGAAGTAGCCCTGTCTACGGCTCTGCAGAGCCCAGGTAAATGAGGTAGCCTTGCATTCCAGGCCCGATAACTTCTTCTGGCCTCAATTCTCACTCCACTCTAGTTCCAGGGATGGACTCTCTTGGTCACATTTGGGAACAGGTTTAGAAGAATCAAGAAATGCTATTCTGAGCCACCCAAGCGTACCTGGACAAAGTTGCTTTCAAACACCACGGAGTCAGGAAACAGGTTGAATTCTGGAGAACGAACCATCTGGCAGAGCAGTCCCTCCTCCACACCCAAGCCCACTCCAGGGTTCTGTTCCCCATCCACAGGTAAGAGGCCCCTGAATTCTTCCCGGGCATTCAGGGAAGGGAAGGTTGGATAGGATCTTGTGACTTTTACTGTCTTCTTCAATTTCCACCAAGTGTTTCTATGTGTAATTGATGACATTTCTACACATGCTCAGGGGCCTGCTGCACATTTGTCCTGGGATCTGTCTCCTCCCTCCTGGCCTTGGGCAGCTGGCCAAGCCCTGGGACCACCAGTCAGCTCACAATGATGAATGGATGACATCATGAAAAACCAGCGCAGGCCTTCAGGAAAGGGAAATGCAGAGGAGCCTCCCTTTTCCGCCAGAGTGCTTTTCTGACTTATTCATGCCCTGACATTCCCCAGGCCTTGTGGGGACCCCAGGACATAGCTCTCCCAAAACTTGCTGAGAAAGCAGTGAGCCAGGAAGACAGCAAGGAAGGAGGGCCGTCAGGAAGCTCCTCTGCCACTAAGAGGAAAATGTCCTCCCTGCCTTTCAACCCTCACTTACTCTGAATGCAACCTACCCCAAACTTTCAGGACTGCCTGTCCATGGGAAACCCAGCCTTCCGGAGCTTCGCACAAGGCCTGCCCCCCACACCCTGGGGGATCTGCAGCAGCCTTCTCTGCTTATGGAAGCAGTTGCAGGGCAGTTGGTGCCTGCTCTGTGCTCTGCTATGGAGGTCTGCTTCCTTTTGCAGGGCTTATTTCCTGTAGGAGGTCAAACAGAAGGAGCAGGAGAAGTAATTAGTTTCTTACCCAGAGGCTGGCCTTGTGAGGGCGCCAGCTGGGAGGAGTGGAACCCTGATGAGCAGCTCTGCTCGGATCAGCAAGCCATGCCCTCTCAGCGTGACAGCATCCCTCACCCTTGAACCATAGGAATAAAGAGCCCAAATCTTCGGGTAGCTAGATCAGGGGCAAAGAACCAAGCAGGCTGACCACTATCCAAGCCCATTTCTGGGAGAAATTGTATTCTAATTTGGACAAAAGAATCCCGGACTTTACTTATATAAAGTATTACTATCAAGACCAAATGTGACAAATTTAGAAAAATAGTTTGACAACCATTATGCACAAAGGTCAAGCTGGGAGTTGACTTTTGCAATCATTGCAAAGTCAGGGAGAGGGCTGACGCACCAGGACGCTTTCTCATCTGGTTCCGTCGGCCCTCACACCTGGTCATTTAGATCACATCTCTGCTCAAGCACCTGCTACGGCTCCCAGATCAGTGAAGCAACTTCTGAGCTCACTTTCCACATTTTCTTTTGTTTACTACGTAGGGAAAATGGCCTCCAGGGTCACATTCTCTAAGAATAGTAGGGTCAGAGACCACATCCTGTGGTTTGCATTTCTCTAGAAACAGCCTGGAAAGGGACATCCAGTATAAAAGTGATGGCAATTAATAAACAGATTTGTTGCTGTTCATAGTCAAGGCTTAACCACAACAAAGCTTATTGGTTTAGAGATGCGGTTTGGATATATTTGGCCATTGTGATATTCCAGAGTCGATTGGGAAGAGGACTTTTTCTCTTTTCCATACAGATGTGTTAAGCCCACTTCTGTGGTATTCCTTAACCCTCAGTGGAAGAAGGCTTGAGCACCCAGTCTGGAAAGCTAACTGTAAGCAGGAGAGTTTTTGGCTCTAAACAAGATGCTAAGCAATTGTATAAATGTTTCTTTAAGATGTCTACCCCCTCCTCCTGCCCCCATCAAACCTCAGAAACCCCCACATCGAATCTTTTTAAAAACCATAAGACAGATGCTTAGTTGTCTATCCCAATATCTATTCTCTCCATTCCTTTAGTAATAAAACAGCTGATTTTCAGTTGGGCACAAGCTCTTCTGGAAGAAAGATTATATTTCCTGGCCTGCCCCCTTGCAGCTAGGTCAGGCCACATGACTATGTTCTGGCAGAAGAGATGTAAGCTCGAGTGTGAGGTACAATTTCTGGGAGGAAGCCTTGTGCATTCAGTGACATTGATGCTGCCACAGTCACTGCTCTTTGCACGTCTGGTGATGAGAACTTTGTTGACAATCTCCTCAACTATATTGACTGTCCTTTGGTTTGAGGATAAAGCCACTTTGTCAGTGCAAGGGGTCATTTCAAAGCTTGCACAGGTGTTACCAGGATATCTGGTTGTAAGGTGGGGCTGGACCCAGGTTTTGAGGAACTTAAAGCTCATACAATTTTGGAAACCCTTAAAAATAAGAAGACTGAGTGGAGGGAAGGATGGCGAGTTACTGTTTAATGGGGACAGAGTTTCAGTCTGGAAGATGAAAAAGTTCCGGAGGTGGATGGTGATGACGGTTGCACAACCATGTAAAGGTACTTAATACCACTAAACTGTGCACTTAAAATGCTTAAAATGGTACATTTTATGTTATGTCTACTTTACCACAATAAAAAGGTGCTAGACCTTTAAAAATAAAATAAAACCCCCCCAAAAGTATGGTACAAAATTGCTAGAGGTCCTCCTAGAGCCTTGTAAGGCCCAAGTGAAATTAGAGGCTCTGAAGCTTAAACTTTATTATCTTCATGGTAAGTCTGTCCCATTTAAATCTATGTCACTATTTAAAACACTCTATTATTATATAAGCAGTACATATGCTTTGTTGAACATTAGAAAATGCAAACAAGTTGAAAAACAACCACCTAGAGAACTCCGCTATAACAACCGTGTGTGTGCGTGTGTGTAAAACCAAATATCATATTCTAAACTTATTCTAAACTTTATAACTTTTTAATAATCTGTTTCATTTAGTTAACACCCTCTGCTTTTGTATTTCACTATATTTCATCTTATCTCATCTAATTTCCAGGCCATATTATAATTTCTCCAATTTACTCAAATTATTATTACAGCTGGACAAATCCATACCCAATCCAGGCCCACACATTTCTTCTTAGTTTATTTTAATCTAGTATAGTCCCTTTTTTAGGACACTGATTAGTGAAAACAATTGAGCTGTCCTACAGAATGTCCCACCTTCTAGATGTGTCTGTTGCATCCTTGCGGTAATGTTTAGCTTAATTCTCTAGCCGCTAATTTTCTGTAAAACAGAAGTTATATCTAAAGGCTTTTTAGGTTCAAGGTAAACATTTTTCTTTTCCTTCCTTTCTTTCTTCTTTTTTTTTTTCAGACAAAGTCTTGCTCTGTCATCCCAGCTAGAGTGCCATGGCATCAGCCTAGCTCACAGCAACCTCAGACTCCTGGGCTCAAGTGATCCTCTTGCCTCAGCCTCTCAAGTAGCTGCCACTATAGGCGTGTGCTACCATACCCAGCTAATTTTTTAATTTTTTGTAGAGATGGGGGAGTCTTACTCTTTTTCGGGTGGTCTCGAACTCCTGATCTTGAGCAATCCTTTGGCTTTGGCCTCCCAAAGTGCTAGGATTACAGGTGTGAGCCACAGCACCTGGCCATTTTTGCTTTTTCCTTTCCTTCCCTTCCCTTCCCTTCCCTTCCCTTCCCTTCCCTTCCCTTCCCTTCCTTTTCCTTTTCCTTTTCCTTTTCCTTTTTCTTTCCTTTCTCTTTCCTTTCCTTTCCTTTCTCTTTCCTTTCTCTTTCCTTCCTCCCTTCCTTCTTCCCTTTTCCTTCCTTCCTTCCTTCCTTCCTTCCTTCCTTCCTTCCTTTTTTTACTGACAGGGTCTCACTGTGTTGTCCAGGCTGGAGTGCAGTGGCGCAATCACAGCTCACTGCAGCCTTGAACTTCTGAGCTCAAGGAATCCTCCTGCCTCAGCCTCTCAAGTAGCTGGGACTACACATGTGCACCCCCACGCCCAATTAATTTTTAAATTTTTTTTCTAGAGATGGGGTCTCACTATGTTGCCCAGGATGGTCAAAGTAGACACTTTTTAAAAACTAAAATATAGTCACTATTTTTAGTAAAGATATACCATGGGATCTATGCGAGATACTACTTCCTCTCCCAAAGAATGTCAGGAGGAAAATATGTATAATGACTTCATATTGAGAGTGAAATGATTCCAGGAAGAAAATACCTCACAAGAATCCTCTCTATACTCTCAAGGAAATTAAACATAATATGGACCCTGTGAAATAAAAAATTAGAGAAACCAAAATAAGATGAAAAGGGGACTGGAAAGAGTGAAGGAAGAAACAGAAGAAAAACCCACTAAATATCTGGAAGTCACCAGAAGCGGAGTTGACAGGATAGAAACTTGAGTCGGTGACATGGATGATAGGCATGAGACTGTCACATGATAAAGATGATGGGAATATCACACAGTGAAGCCGGGTAGAGAGATAAGGTGACTGGAGAGGAATCATCGACTGTAGGACAGTTATGTTGAGCCAACATACAGATGGAATCCCTGATGACAAGGGAAAAGATGGAACTCCAAAAAGTAGTCAAAAACAAAAAGAACATAGTCATTTCTGAAACTTAAAAGAGCCAATTTAGCAAAAAAACAAAATTTACTATATTCCAGGTAAACCGAGTTAAGAAATCATTGAGACCAGAATAGCTCTAAAAAAGCATCCTACCACAAATGTCCAGGTAGGAGAAGCAGACAATCTACTAAGGGGAATAAGATGAGATTAGCCTCAGACTTTTTCCCAGCAATTTTAGATGGCATAAGGCAATGGAACAATGTAGAAAAAATGTTGAGGAGAAAAGGATGTGACCCCACAATTTTGTAAATGGCTTAAAATTCATTCAAACGTAAAGGTAGCAAAAATAATCTTAAAATAATAAGTGCACAAAAATAAATAACTCCATAAGCTGGTTCTTTGAAAAAAATTAGTTGAACCACTAGCTAACAGTTAAATTTTTAAAAATCTGGGCATAAAACATAAAACTTGAAATAAGAAAGCATAAATATATATAAATAAAGAAGAGGTACAGGTTTCTAGGTAAGGGTAGTGGCACGGAGCTGTGCTACTTAGGATATAGTCCAGGTAGTCAAAGACCTGGAAACTTCTGTGACTTAAACAAAATAGAATTTTGATTTTCTCTTACATAATAGTTCACAGGCAGGCAGTCCAGAGTTGGTACAGTGTCTCTGCCACTCCACATGTGGCTTCCATCCCTGAATCCCAAGGTGGTTGCTCCAGCACCTGCAATCATGTTGGTATCCTGGCCAGTGAGAAGGGAGAAAAGAAAGGGGAGCACACACTCATCCCTTTTAAGGGCATGACCTGGAAATGGCATAATCACTGTTGCTCACCTCCCATTGGTCGGAATTCAGACACATGGCCACACCCAGATACAAGAGAAGCTGGGAAATGTAGCTTTTAGCTGGGTGGCCATGAGAACTGAGGAATTATTTATTATTTAAGGATGAAGAATATCGGTGGACAAATAGCTGCCTACGTGAAGGAGCCATGCCACAGAACTACTCCTGCTGACATATATATTAAGTACACAATAACTTTTTTAATAGCAAAAGAGTATCTATTGACAACCTGACAAAGAGGTTGACTCAGGCGGCCAAAGGGAAGGGAGAACATAAAGTCTGGGGATGGCCTGGTAATAGAGAAAAAAGGCTAGTTAATAAATTGTGCACGTTCTCACAAGTTACCCCACCACCATCAAATTGGAGAGAGGCAGTCTGAGGGAGGGAGTGATCAGCTCAAACAATGAAGACAAACCTCAAGAGTAGAAGCCCCTATAAATCACAGCACTGTCTCAGCAGAGGCAGAAAAGCTCAGCAAGGCTCGCTATTTTGCAGATCGTCAGCCCGAGTTGACAGAAAGATTACCCCGTGAGACTAGGATGCACCCCCAAGAAGAAAAGAGGACATCTTGGCTGGGCGCGGTGACTCATATCTGCTATCCTAGCACTTTGGGGGGCCGAGGCGGGAGGATCGCTTGAGGTTGCGAGTTGGAAAAGAGGGCATCTAAAAAACTTTCAGGAGAGTTTTCAGTCTTACAAAAGAAGGAAATCTTGTCATTGGCAACAACATGCACGGACCGGGAGGACATTATACTAAATGAAACGAGCCAGGCACAAAATGACAAACACTGCATGGTGCCACCTATATGTGGAATCTAAAATGGTCAAAGTCATAGGAACAGAGAGTAGAATCGTGGTTTCCAGGGAGTGAGGGGAGGGGACAATGGGGAGATGATAGTCAAAGGGTACATACAAAGGTCCAGCTATGCAAGATAAGCAAGCTCTGGAAAGCTACTTCCCAGCATAGTGCCATAGCTAATAATGCTGTCTTATATAGTTAGAATTTGCTGAGAGGGTAGATGTTATGTTGAGTGTTCTTACCACATACACTCATACACACACGTAATATTTTTATTATTACAAATAATTATAATAAGGAGACAGGAGAAAACTTTAGGAGGTGATGACCTTGATGACCTATGACCTTCATAGCAGGGATGGTTTTATAGATGTATACTTACCCCAAACTCATCAACTTGTATACAATAAATGTGTACAGCTTTTTACGTATCAATCATACCTCAATAAAGTGGTTTAAAAAAAAAACTTTCAAGAAAGCATTGCCCATGTTCTCCAACCAAGGCTACAGACCAGTCCCACTGAGTCCTCATCAGCCCGTACCTTCAGGATACAGAAGAGTAGCTGTAAATAACAGAGCTCGCAGCCTTCAAAACTCTTGTAGCACTTTGCATTTTCCCTTCCCAGAGTGTGAAGCGGAGGTGCCCTACTGCCTGCTGTGTGGGCAGCAAGCGGGGAAGGAGGCAGTGGTGTGCCCGCCAGACCCCGGGAACACAGGATGCCAGGGATGAGATGGAGTAGATCAGACAGCTTCCCAAGGGCAGAGGGCTTGCTCTGTCGGGGAGGTGGCAGGTGACAGAGTCAGCCAGCATGGCGGGGAGATTGGTTATGTTGAACAAACAAGTAAATATATCAAGGATAATGGTAACCAGGTTTCTCACTGTTAGAGAAAGGACTTATAAACATGGAAAGTTTGGGAAGGCTAGAGAGAACCCTGAGATAGTTATAGATGCATGAATGTACAAATGTGTGTGTATACGAATCTATATGGGTGTATTTTTTTCCTGAATCTGTCCATTGAGAGGGCCTAGAAGCAAGGACACCACAGTACAAGGAGCATACCGCATGCCCAGATTGGTTCTCTAAATACTATCTTCCACTAGAAAGAACCAGGATTTCTTGCAGAAATGGCTGATTCCAAGGTCGGGGCAGGAAAAGTACAAGACAAGAGTGCAAGCTCCTGCTTGCCAGCAAGGAAGGAGATGCTCAAAGAATGAAGGGGACAAGGCAAAAGAACACAGAAGCCAGCTTGGAGGGGCTCCCACTGGCCAAATCTGGGGCAGTTTGAGTATCGAAGCAAATAATGACAGTAATGAATTATAAATTCTTGAATAAAATTGGAGCCCATGAGTCATACTGATGAGAGAGAGAGAGAAAGAGCTCTTCCTTGCGGTAGAATGCCAACTCTTAATTGTAGAAGGGATACCAGAAAGAGAAAATCCCCATTTGGCACCATCAGAGTCATGGCTGATTCAGGCAGGAGTTTTCAATAGAGGTCAAGGCTGGTGAGTAAAGGAGGTTTGCTGAGGAACTGGGTATTGATGCAATCCTGAAATATCTTTCCAGAAAATCCTACCGAATTATAGAGGGGGAAATGGTGATGTTATGGTGGAAAAATCTGGCAGACAACAAAATCAGACTCTCTGGTGTGATGGATGCTCTGAGAATAGTATAGCACTATTCCCACTGTATTCCTGCCAGCAAAACATGACCCGAGTTTGATCATGAGGACACATCAGACAGACCCAGGTGAACACGTAAAGCCGGTATTGTGTCAAACCGTTGAGAATATGAAAGCAAAGGAAAGGCCAAGAAACTGTTCCAGTTTTGATGGTAGAGGAGGGTCCTGAGGACACAGAGAAACTAAATTCCATGCACGTTTATGAATGTGAATGTTTATAGCAGCTTTGTCACCCCAGACTGAGAACAACCCACATGTCCTTCAACAGGTAAATTGATAAGCGGTGTGACATTCACACAATGGAATACCATTCAGCAACAAGAAGGAACAAACTATCGGTTCATGGAACTACAAAGCTAAGAAGACAGAAATCTACATAGTGTATGATTCCATTTATATATATTGACTTTTCTCTTGGCAGTGAGAAAGCCAGAACTCATCACCCACAGTATGTTTCCTTATTTGTTCAACCCTAACATAAATGTATGGAGTTTCAGAACATACCCTGCGAGAAACAAATTTACCAACTAAAGTGCAATGTTCCTGCACTTCCTTTGTCCTTTAGCTAATCACAGTTTCCCAGCGTCCTTTAGGTTAGCCCCCTTCTTCTCTACCCCCTTCAGTGGAGTTGTGCCATTCAATTGTGACACAAATTCATTTGTCACAGTCTGCATTCCACTCTGCCCTGACATTCTGCTTGGTTTTTTTTCTTTGCAGACAGTGAAACTCTCTCTCAGTGGCAAACATTTCTATGGGTTTTGACAAATGCAGAGTCATGTATCCACCAACATAGGGTCACCCTGTGAATTCCCTTGTGCTGCGCTGCTCCTTTTTAGTCAAACCTTCCCCCCAAGCCCCAGCTGGCACCACTGAACTATTCACCATCCCAATAAGCACTGCTGTGGCCAAATCCTGCACATTGCGATGTGCTATCTTTTCGTTTTCTTTCAGTTCAGTTCGAAATATGTTAAAATTTCCCTTGAGTCCTTTTTGACCCATGGGTTATTTAGAAGTGTGTTGTTTTATTTCCAAATATTTTAGGACTTCTCAGAAATCTTTCTGTTACTGATTTATAGTTTGATTTTGTTGTGGTCTGATTATACAGTTCATATGACTTCTATTCTCTTAGAGTGGTTGAGGTTTGTTTTACGGCCCAAAATGTGGTCTGTCTTAATGAACATTCCATGTGTATTTGCAAAGAAAGTGCATTGTGCTGTTATTGTATGGAATGCTCTATAAAAGTCAACGGGGTCTAGTTGGTGGATAGTGTTGTTCAGTTTTCTACATCCTTACTGGCTTTTGTCTATTTTGTCAGCTTATTATGGGAAGAATATTGAAGTCTCCACCTATAATTATGGATTTTGTTTCTTTTTTTCAGTTCCATCAGTCTTTGCCTCATGTATTTTGAAGTTCTAATGTTACGTGCCTATGCCTTTGGGATTGTTATCTTTTTGGAAAAGTGATCTCTTTATCACTATGCAATGCTCCCCTTATCTCGGATGATGGTCCTTGTTCTGAAGTCCACCTTATCTGAAATTAAAATAGCTACTCCGAGCTCTTTCCTTTAGCCCCTTCGCACTCCTGAAAGCAAGACGGGTCACCAGCAGTTTACTGGCACCGCCTGTGAAAACGTGGCAAGTGTTCTTGCTCTTGTGGTATGCTTAAATCTGCATGGTCTGACCAGGAAATAAGGCCTCAGTATGTCCTGCCAGGGTTTCCATCAGTCCTCGAAGGTTCATTAAGTTGGACCAAGCAATATTCCTTGAATGGACTATCCAAGGCATTCACCCAATGAAAGAAACCATGCTAGCTTTTTATACATAAAATAAAATTTTAAAAAACATTACTCCAGCTTTCTTCTGGTGTTTGTATGTTTTGTAGCTTTCTCTGTCCTGTTCCTTTTAGCCTCTCTGTGTCTTTATACTTATAGATTTCTAGCACAGAACATACAGTTGGGTCCTGTTTTTTTTTTTAACTCAATTTGATAATCTCTGACTTTTAACTGCACTTAGAGTGACCACCCACATTTAATTTGGTTATTATTACAGCTGGATTAACATCTACCATGTTGATCACTGTTTTCTATTTGTTCCATCTGTTCTTTGTTTCTTTCTCTTTTTCTGTCTTCTCTTGGGTTTATTGATCATTTTTGATGATCCCATTTTATCATCTCTATTATCATATAAATGTATATCACATTTGTAACGTATAAAAACTTATTTTCAAGAAATTTTAGTGGTTTCCCTAATGTTTATAATATGCATGTTTACTTTATCAAAATCTACCTGAAAATAATATTATACTGCTTCCTGTGTAGTGTAAGGACCTCACAACAGGTCCTTCTTATCCCTCCTCCTGTTCTTTCTGTTATTGTCATACATTTTACTTTTATATATGCCGTAAGCTCACAGTATATTGCTACTATTTTTGCTGTAGGCAGCCAGTTATCTTTTAGAGAAACCAAAATTTAAAAAAATGAATTCCGTCTTACCTTCTTTCATTCAGTTTCTAATGCTCCTCGTTTCTATGTGTAGATCGAAGTTTCAGTCTGAGACCGTGTTCCTTCTGCTTAAAGAACTGTTGTGAACGTTTCTTGTCGAGTCAGTCTGCTGGTAATGCATTCTTTCAGTTTTTGTTTGTCTGGCAAAGTCTTTATTTCTCTTTCATAATTTGAAGGATATTTTCACTGAGTATAGAATTTTGTGTTGCCAGAGATTTTTTTTTTTCTGTCTTTCTGCACTTTAAAGATGTCAGTCCATTTTCTTTTCGCGCGTGTGGTTTCTGATGAGAAGTTTGCTGTAATTCTCATTTTTGTTCCTCTGGATGTAAAACAGTTGACTCTTGAACAACATGGTTTGAACTGCTCAGGTCCACTTATGTGAGGTTTTTTTCAACGCATAGCCAGTCGGGGTGGGGAGGCCTTACCGTGAGGTTTATGAATGGGGCCGCCTGCCGCGCCAAGGGTCTGGGAGGCGTAGCCAATCCCTTGGGTCCCAGCGGCGGTGTGGCGCCACCTGGTGGCCGTTGTTCGCTCTGCTTACGTGGCCGTGGGAAAAACTGGGGTCTTGGGGCTGGCTGGGCTTGCAGCCATCTCTGGGTCCCTTGGCTTGGGCTGGGAGAATACTGGACCCAAAGGAGTGGCCCTCCACCACCTCCAAGGCTGGTTGCCTGCCTTTCCATGATGGCTTTGCCCTTCCCTCCAAGCCCCACTCAGTGAATCCCCACTAAAATCAGGGTTGGGTAGGGCATTCGTATCCACTTATTAAATAGGTTTTACTGTACTATGACCAGCTTTGTCGTGATTTTCCAAGCTGTGAACAACTTTTGTTCAAGTGCCAAACAAAACAAAGTACCATCTTTCCTAGATTTTCATGGTGGTTACATTCCTGGAAAAGTCTGTGTATATTAAAGTGGGAGTGGAGGTGGGGAGACCTTTAGTTTACTGAGTTAGGGTCTAGAGTAGCTGTAAATGAGATCACACAGGATGCTGGCTAGGTCTTTATTCTCTGCCAGACTTCTAGCATCATGGGCCCTACCTTAGATGCTGTTAGAGCCATGGTGACTCCCCCAAACACCCCCTGTCAATTAAAAAATTCAAACAACTCCCACTGAGACTCACTGACTTAGAATCTTAGACTTTGAAAAAGCATACAACATGGTCAAACATCTCAGTCTAGACAAAAGTCTAGTCCCTCTGAGTTGACAGAGGGACTAGAGAGAATTGATACAAAGACATCTAAAGTGGCCAGGGGAGCTGGGGGTGGTGGCAGGCAACTGTAGTTCCAGCTACTCAAAAGGCTAAAGTGGGAGGATCCTTGAGCTCAGGAGTTCAAGGCTGCAGTGAGCTATGATCTTGCCATTGCACTGCAGCCTGGGTGACAGAGCAAGACGCTATCTCTAATAAAATACAATAAAATAAAATAGCCAAGGGGATATAGGGGACTATGGGACAGATTAGAAAAATGAGACAGAGAGAGAGAGAGAGAGAGAGAGAGGTAGGTTCAAAATGCAAAAAACAAAAATGTGTAGAAGTTCCACACAAGCATCCACACTTCTTGGGGATACCTCTTAAAACCTGAAAAGTAAGTTTGTGAAGCATGATATTATTTTACACAATGTGTAGTATAGGTATGGAATTCCTGCTATGGGAGAAGTTAAAGAAAGTAAATAAAAATAAAGTAATATAAAAAAAGAAAAAGAAAGATGTATGTCTTTCTTCTGAATTGCATTCTTCAGAATACTAGTGCCAAGGAGTATTACTAGAACTTTCATGAGGACAAATGTGCCCTCAGTTCAAGCGGGCTGGGCAGTGCTGCCGTCTATCCTCCCTCGTGGTGGCCACGAAAAGGCTGTGTTCAGACCTCCAGCTGTGGGGAGACCCCACCTGTTGCCCCTCTGGATCCACCACTGCATTTGTGCCACTGAGTCCACACTGACCACAGTTGTTCCTGCCAGTGGCTGCGGACAACAGGGGTGTGGAACCAAGAGGGGCCCATTCTGGGGACACACGGACTCCTCATCAGTCTGCTGGAACTTACTTGGAACTGTGCTGCAGCCTGAGACTCTCCTACCCCAGCCACCTTGCTTTCCCATTGGCCAGACCCAACCAAAGCCAGAGGGCACCGGCTCCATGGACCCAGTCCCTAGAGTTCTGCAGCCTGTGGGGCAGAGAGCAGGATGGAGGACGGTGGAGAGTGGCCTGGCTTGGGCTGGGGTGGGGCAGACAGAAGATGCCCAGATAAAAGATACTACCGATGGACTTGGTTTGGCCTGCACAGACGGTAACATCTTTCCCTTCAAAGATTAGAAACAGTGAACTCATGATCTTCTCACTCATAAGGCCCAGGAGAGCAAACTCCTAGTTATTTCAGCCACCATTGCCTGGGTTCTCATTGCTTGCAGCTAAACACGAGGCTGACTGACACAGACCCTAAAGAAAGAAGCCAACTTCCTGAGAAGACCATGTGGAACACATAAAGACCAACGGATCAGGGAGGAAGGAGTCCAGATAAGAGCTGAGCAAAGCAAACTCCAGTCTTCAGTGAAGGTGGCTAGTTTAGCCTTCAGAACTCCATGTAGAGTATTCATAGTTGGGTGACTGTATTTATGCCTAAATTAACTGCCTTGCAAAATATATTTAGTCTTTGTCTCGGGGTGTGAGTTTAGTCATTCTCAACAAACCCTTTTCCTGTACCCATAACCTCCCAAAGTGTTATGTAAAGATGTGGACGAAGCGATCTGAATTCTGATGCTCAGAGAGGAAAAATGCCGTGATCAGTACCGCTGACGGAATCGTCTCATCAAAGTTTATTCACGTTAGGGTTGGTTATAAGCTGCACATGCACTAAAGCCCACACACTGTTTTCTCACCCTTACTCAGCCTACTTTCTCTTATCTTAGAAATAGATAACAGAAACTAGCCCTCCTCTTTACTCTTAAAAAATATTTACAATCCCAAATATCTCCCAAGAAGGTGGCTCTTCTTGATCTTGGGCCTTTTGTTTGCTGAGCACCTTGGCAAGCTTGTGTATCTTGTTTAGATGTGGGGGTGGGGGGAGCTGGGTTACTCTGCATGTTAGAGGAAGAAGAGCTGGGAGCTGGGTGAGGGTCTGGGAGGAAGGGCTGGGGAGCCAGAGGCCTGGGGAGGGAGGAGGAAAAGCACTTGTTAGGTGACCTCTTAATCTTTGATAGAGTCCCCAGACTCACAAAATGCTTGGGGTAGATTTCTTTAGAAGCCAATGAAAGGACTGAGTCCTGCGCTCAGAGTGGTTGGGACATTAAACAGTGAGGGCACACACTGATGCTGGAGGAGAAATTAGCAGAGACGCTGAGAAACGTTGCCCGCCTCTCTAAAGAGCAAGGGGCCTGGGCTACGTCTGGGTACAGATGAGCTTAAGAAAGGCACTCATCTGGTGTCTTGGCTCCCAGGGATTTGATTAGGCCATGAGGAAGACTATTAATCAGGTACACAGAGAACTGCTTTAAGAAGGAAGGAAGGAAATGTGACATTCTAGAAAAGTTTCCAGGGAAAAGATTAAATATTTTCTTTTAAAAAATACTTAAAGTGATACGATTTAGTTACCTGCTGGCAACAAGAGAGAGAGAGAGAGATTGGAAAAATTTGAACACCAGATGTTATGGTGTTGATGATGTTATGGTGTATGGGAAACAGGTCCCACTTTCCATGGAGGGCTCTGGAGACAGGGCAATGCAGTGCCTTGGCTGCAGGTGCTGGGGTCAGAGAAGGGCTCGGATCCCACAGAAACTGAGTCAACTTGGTGAGGACTAGGGAAGGTCAGGACATCCACCTGCCACCACAGGAACATGGCTCATGCCAGACCGTACCTGCTGAAGGTTGAATACCCACGGTGCACCCTTCCCTTGGGTGCACTGGCTTAGGAGCTGGGCTGGGCTAAGCCTGCAACCCGAGGTCTCAGTGAGGACAGCTGAGAGCAGTGGGCACAGTGGGGCAGACCCCTAAGAGGAGAGGCCATCACCCCACTGCCTGCCGCACTCTGAGAATCACAGCTGCCCAGAGCTCACGCCTGCACTCATAGGGCCTATTAATCTGGGCTTTACTTCTCTCATCTGTGAAGTATAGCTAATAATAATAGCTATTTTATACAATGATGAGAATCTCATTAGATTGTAGATGCGGAGACACTGTAAAAAATGCCAATCATTTATAAATGGAATGTCCTGATATGTGTGTGTGACAGTCCCCTACCACATTCTTTTTCATCTAGATATGGCCCTTGAATGGCAGGGAGGGGAGAGATGGATGTGACGGACATTCTTTTCCTTCTCTCCAAGGCAATGCGCTTAATTGGAGACTTGAAGCAGGTTATAAAACCAACCTAGAACAAGCCATCTATGAGTATTTATTTGCATGTCATGGATACGTGGTGCGTTTCCGATTGCTATGGCAATTATTAACATCATAATGAACAATTTTTAGTGATAGTTTACTAAAAAGCATTATCCATGTCTCCCATGGAGAAAGAAATTGATTTATTCTAAGTCAGGCAGAAATCAGAGACAGAGCAAAAACCAGAATTGCCTTCTCTCAGAATCTCTAGATTGCTGTACCTCTGGTCATTTCCATTGGAATTATACTCCTGTAAGTGGCTTTAGCCTTAGTAACTCTAAATGTTCATTTTTTGTGAAGCGTTACCACTCTCAGTGATTGAAACCATTTGTGAAAGCATGGTCTTGGATTTCGGAGACTGGCCTCTTGCGTTTTGTTTTTTCTAAATCAATGGCCTGTGTGTGGTTCTGAGAGTTCATTAGTGAATCCCTGGGAGCCCCAGGGGTGCAAATCTAGGTATTCCATGCACTCCTAGCTTCTCCGTTTCCCTGTGGGCTGCTTCATCACCACCAGCAGAGACCTAATGAACCTCATGTTTATTCTCAAGACTTCCAAGGGCATTTGTGAAGCTTTGATCTCATTTCCATCACATATTTTTAAATGGTATTATTCCCTGAGGACATTTTCTCTTTTCTCTGAATTCCACCTCAGGAACTTTAAGATGCATTTTTACATTGTTCTGGGGATTGTTTTTGCAAATGCCATGTCCTGGTGGATTTTAATTGACTCTGGATAACAATGCTTTGCTTCTTTTCTCTTTTAAATGGCATGTTTATTGGTCATTAAAAGCTTTAGCAATCCCTCGTATGGTGCTATTTTCATCTGAGAAATAGTCTCTGAAAAATCAGCTCCAGGGATAAGCCGGTTCAGCAAAGGTTGTAGTTTCTTCCTTTGTTTGCGGGGAGGAAGAGAGTGGGGCAGCCAGAGCTGGCTGTGGCAGTTGTGGGTTTGTTTCACAATAAACAGACGCTGGAGGACAAGCTGGCACCGGAGGATACACACATGAACGAGACACATACGTTTGGCATGTTTGCCTACATGGCACCCACTATTCTGGGAACGGCACATATCAATTAGACTTCATGGGTGTCCACATAGAAAGTGGCTAACCTGAGCCAAAGTGAATTTATTGGAAGGCTATTGGAGGCTCTTGACTCCAAATGAAGCTGAAGACACCAGGCATGGAGAATTGGCCGGAACCAAAAGAGAAGCAATAAGCTTCTGTCTCACAGGCCTGGGCAGGATGCTGTCTCCACTGCCACACCTGCACGGAGATGAGTAGCATCCCTGCCCATGACATGCAATTTGGGACAGGTGAGGGGAGGGAGTGGTTACTGGAATCAGGAAAGAGTCCACTAGAGGAACCCACCACGAAAAGAGCAGTGTCCATCTGTGAGGAACACAGCCAGCCTTGTGTGACCACCAGGGAGGGAACAGCTGTCCTGACCTCATTCTCCTTCCCTCGCTGACCTCCTGCCTGGGCTTCCCGTTGGCCAAACCCCCCTGGAAGCCAGAGACAACGAGCCGTTAGATATAGCCATACAGATCAGCTTGGAGAACAGGCAGGAACCGAAGGATTCCTGGGACAAGAACATCCAGCTACAGAAGAGGAGGTTTTAATTTTTACCGTCCTTTCCCCCCCACCCCTTCCCTCCACACGTTTGCCTCTCACCCACCCTCCAAATACAGTTTTTTGTTACCTTTGATTAAATCTATATTCATTGTTTGCAATATTGTGAATAGTCACAGACATAGTGCATACTTAAATTATATTTATTTTTTGTGTAATATTTTCCTCTTGGAGTTCATAGTTATACCACTTTTTTGTTTGCTTGGTTTTATAGCTCTATTCCTAACACACCCCTAAACTCGGCCATACCTGTGAATCTTCTCTCAGCGTGTTCAGACACACCAGGGGTCTCACCAGTGTGGCCTCTGCGGATACAGATACGTGTTTAGCAGAGGCCTGTCTCCTGCTGCAGTAAGAGCTGAGTGCTCCCCGGGGCTGCTGCTCTGCTGTTGCTCGGGCTCTCCCTTCACCAACACCCTCGGTATTCCCTTCACTTCTTTTCTACATTGAACCCACCCCTTTCCTGGGTCCATGTTTTCCTTTTTCTGAGTTGGCTTCATTTTATTTATTTAATTTTTTTGAGACAGAGTCTCACTCTGTCACCCAGGCTAGAGTGCCATGGCGTCATCCTAGCTCACAGCAACCTCAAACTCCTGGGCTTAAGCGATCCTCCTGCCTCAGCCTCCTGAGTAGCTGGGACTACAGGTATGTGCCACCATGCCCGGCTAATTTTTTCTATTTTTTTTTTTTTTTAGTTATTTGGCTAATTTCTTTCTATTTTTAGTAGAGATGGGTGTCACTCCTGCTCAGGCTGGTCTCGAACTCCTGAGCTCAAGTGATCCTCCCACCTAGCTTTTTTGCGCCCTTCCTTTTGCTCTCCCTTTGCTGCGACGATGGACCTGGTCGTCATCTGTGGCATATGTACCATGCTCTGTAAATCCGTATCCTGCTCTTGCCCTGTAATCCTATCTTACTCTCCTCAATAAACCTCATTTTCATGCTTGCCTTAAAAAAAAAATCCTTCTGCCTCAGCCTCCAGAGTGCTAGGATTACAGATGTGAGCCACCACGCCCAGTCGAGATTATTTTTAATAGTGAAAAAATTACAAAATAAGAGTGTACGTGGGTTTGGACGGTGTCAGAGAAGGATCTAGGTCTCACAGAGGATGACAAGGAGTAACAATACTTTAAACCAGTGACTAAGCAAGCAGGTTGACTTACCACAATCTTACAGGTGACCAAGGCAAGACAGTTTATTACCAGCAGCACAGCAAACAGCAGGAACATCATGATGGCAGTACCAGTTGCCCGGCCTCCAAGCAACACGATGGACTGTGCTATGGCTGAAGCACTCAGGGACAAGGGCCCAGTGCTCTTTACAGCAAACAATAACCAAACCAGTCCCTTCCCCTGGAGAGCAAGTAGTCATAAAGTAGTCATGCTTAGTCACCTTGATCTACTTAATTGCCTATGTGACTAGCTACAGAAATGGCTCAGAGTCAGAGATTATCTGGGTCTTGAAATTTGGCAGACTTAGCAAGGATGTGTAGAGACTCTAGAGGCTCACGCCGAGTGCCTCTCCCAACAGACAGCAAAGAGTCAGACTTTGCTGGACATTCGTCATTATCAGCCACTAGACATGCACCCCCGCATTTGTTCTTGTGTAACACCCTCAGTTTCCTATGGGGAAGCCACCCAGCCCGCTGCAGCAGTCGATGAGATGGTCGGCTAGCCACCCTTCCCCGAACTCCTGGAGCCTTTCTGGAGTCAGCGCATCCCAAGACGGGCTGTTCAGTTGCTCTTTGATTCTGTGAGCCAACCCACATCCTTCCAATGAATTCCTTTCAGTTTAAATTAGAGTGAGCCTCTCTCATTGGCAACCAAAGAACTCTGTTATAAAATGGTATCTGTTCTCAAAGAATTCCTAGTTCCACCAAGGAGACACACATGTAAACAAATAACCACAGTGGTGTGCGAAATGGTATCACACACAGCACACGCAGGGCACGATAGCAGCATAGAAGAATTCCGTCAATAAGGGTAAGGGTCATGAGTGCAACGGGTATCAAAAACGAAAGCTGGACAAGGTGGTGTATCCTCGTAGTCCCTGATACTTGGGAGGTTGAGGCCAGATGGAGTCAGGGAGACCAGCTGGGGTTGTCATAATAGTCTAGGTGAGAGCCGATGGAGGCCCAAACCAAGGCAATAGAAGCAGGGATGGAAATCTTTTAAATGTTCGTAAACACATCATATTAGTAGGGTGGCCATATGATTTGCCATTCATACAGGGACACCACTGAGATCTAAATGGGTATATATTAATAATAAAAGTAGGACTGCAGGCATAAGTTGGGAAGTATGGTCACCCTTCTCATTAATCTCTTCTAAATCCAGCTTCCAGACGTCCCTCACCAGCATCAACAACGCTCAGCTTATTTGATTGTAACATGTTGTAACATGTTAAAAGGAAATTTGCTTTGTTTTTTATTTTTATTGGGTACAGGAAGAAACCCACAAACATTAGGCATCCTCTCAGCTCAGCTGTCTTTTCCGGCCCAATCTAGCCAGGATTTACCAGCCCAGCTGAGCACACGCAAGGAGGGCAATCGTGTTTTCTGCCCACAGCCCACAGGACACGAGCTAAGGGAGAGTATGTCCTCCAGCCTTTACTGGCAGACTGGGTGGCTAAAATAACATGTCAACGTTAATGGCCTTCCCACATTTCCAAAATAGGGCTTGGTATTTCTCCCATGCCCTCCCTAAAGGCAGGTAACTTGTGCATCTGTCTTGTGCTCTCTAATATACTCAGCACCGAGCATGTGTCTGGCCCCTAGCAGGAGTTTGATAACTATGTATTGAATATTGTTTGGTATTTTCTGAGTAAATATTCCATACTTGTCTAAAGGTTGGCCAAAGCTCCTTCCCCATCCCCAGTACACAGATGCCTCTGTTTCCCCCTTCCCTTTGAAAGAGGAAGTTGGTTTCTCCCCAGAGGCCCTTTCCTCCAGACTGGCTTTCTTGGCTTTGCTTGGTTACCTTGTGGTTCCCACTGAGCAGATAGTAACTTTTTCCCCACTTACTTTCCCCATGAGTGAGCTCCTGTTTCCATGGTACAACCTACAACAATTAGGGACTCGCTTGGAGGTTTATTGGTGGAAGCACAGAAGCACCTTGCTATAAACACCATCTTACCTCTCCCAGGGTCACTCAGCCTGCGGTGGGAAAACAGCATGCTAAGAGGTGGTAGCAATCACATGGTTGCCAGGGAGGATCACCCCGTTTTGGTGAGGTGTCAGGGTCCTAAAAAGTGCTCTCCTAGGGAACTGGCTACAGGAACGTGCAGGAAGTGCTCATCCGGGTTCTCTTGTTCCCAGAGGCTGTGGCTCAAGGTGGCTCTCATGGGAACTTTCAAATCGACTGAAGATACCACTGGCAAGGGTGTCTTGTCGCTGATGGAATTGTCTATTCCAATTGCAGTGTCGATGCTTCTGTTGGAGCCCAGAAATTTTGGGGTCATTGAAAGCAATAGAAGAAAAAGAAAACATCGTTAAAATCTAACTTTAAAACCATTTTTTAAACCATGTCTTTTCTAGCACAAGTGCCATGAACATAAATGGAAATATGGAAATGGAAGGCAGTGACAATATGCACATATGGAATGAGGTGTCTAAGAGCAACCTGAGGAGAGAGGGAGGAGGAGGAGGAACTGGAGCTAAGGGCTGTCCTACGAAGGGGAGTACACAACTCTCCAAACCTTAAGCGTTGCTTTGATGTGTTGAGAACCTAACGTGTGTTATGACTCAAAAGCGAAATCCCAGGGACCAAAAATTCAAGACCAGAGAAATGAGTCTGAACTGGGACTGTCCAAGGGATTGCCAGCCTCGGTAACCAAGGGCTGGGGTTGTCACGCGTGGAGAGAGTCCTTTGTAAAGAGCTGCTGTCTCCTTCTTCTCAAGCTGAAAGAAAGGGACTTCCTGGGGCCACCTGGAGAGCTGGAGCTGCGGCCCCTGGGTTCTGGGAGACTCAGCAGGTGGGGGCACAACTCCTGCCCAGGAACATGGAGGGCAGGAGAGAGGGGACAGTGGATTTCTCTGTGGGTGCAGTGGAGAAGAGTTGCTTCTGTGTCCAGGAAGCATAGCCTTCCTCTCCAGTGGCTGGCCGAAGAAGAGAGGACATTTCTTGAGGACAGGATGTGGACTATGCCAGAGAGAGAGAGAGAAAGAGAACACACCACCCTGGAGCCACTGTAAGGCCTGCCCAAGAGGACGCCTTACAGGGGAGAAGGGACTCTGACAGCTAGTGCCTGGTTGGCATGGACCCCTGCAGAGCCAGGGCCAAAGAGAGGTGGTGGCCAGATAAAAGGGAGGTGTCACAGCATCACCAGAGTTGCTGCTGAGGGGCAGGTAGGGGACTTCAAAGAATGCAAGAAAGCTCCTAAGAGAAAAAGTCAACTTAAACATTAGGAAACAGAAAGAGAAGAGGAGTGACAACATCATCGCCCACTAGGAAAGGCCGTCTTGACAGGGGGCCAAGCTGAGGGTAAGGGATAAGGTGTGATCAGTTCAGAGTTTTGGTAATTTTCAGGCAGTGGACATTTTAACTTCATAATTTGAAAGGACAAAAGCACCTTTTATGTCTAAGAGGAGGCCCACATGCTATGGGGCCTGCCCAGAGAACCAGCTTTTATCCAGGGGCAAGAAGAAAACTTCTCCCACTGAAAAATTACAAAGGGAGGACAAAAATAAATTTGCATTTGATGACCCCCTACAAGTCATATTTGTTCAGTGTGTTGATTGCACTACCTTGCTTTAGGTTTCCATCCCTCGTTACGGAAAGAATCTAACACAATTGGTTAGCAAATGAATAATACTTTGGAGCTAGTGGCAGTGTCCCCTTTGCGGTCCTGTCTTCTCTGTCCATTTTACAGAAGAGAGGTGAGAGCCGGGCACGGTGGCTCACACCTGTAATCCTAGCACTCTGCGAGGCCGAGGCGGGTGGATCGTTTCAGCTCAGGAGTTTGAGACAGCCTGAGCAAGAGCGAGACCTAGTCTCTACTAAAAAAAATAGAAAGAAATTATCTGGACATCTAAAAATATATAGAAAAAATTAGCTGGACATGGTGGCACGTGCCTGTAGTCCCAGCTACCCGGGAGGCTGAGGCAGGAGGATCACTTGAGCACAGGAGTTTGAGGTTGCTGTGAGCTAGGCTGATGCCACGGCACTCACTCTAGCCAGGGCAACAGAGTGAGACTCTGTCTCAAAAAAAAAAAGAATAGGCAGGTGAGGCGGAGCACCAGGGTCTTATGCATGGGAGCCTGTGGGCTGGGGTGGGAAACAGCAGGTAACTCTGTGAACCCGCTTTGTTCGCTTACACTTCTTTGAATTAATGCACCCATCACTCGTTCCTTTTACTGAGCACCTGTCATTAGAAAACATTGCCATTTGCCTAGGGAATGAATACTTAGATCATGGACCCTGCTTTTTGCAAGGATAGGCTTACAATAAAGTTGACAGAAAAAGTCAAACGCATGACTACCTAGAATAAAAAGAAGGAACTGAGATGGTTTGGCAGGGTGTCACTGACCCCATGACTTCATGCTGGGGAAAAGGACGCCAGAGCCAACCCCATGGAGGACGCACCTGTCTGCTGTGAGCTGGGGCCTTGATGAGAGTTGTGAGAAGCTGCCACTGGTCTGCTCGGCCGCCAACAGCATGAGGGTCTCGCTCGGCTGGGAGGATGATGGGAGGCTGCTTTCAGGCTGGATGGAGAAATTCAGAGTCAGAGGGCCAGGTCTGCTCACCGAGAGTTCTCGACCTCCTTGGGGCAGCACTTCGAAGGAACTCGTGGGCTTGCACTTGAGTTCCACAGCCCAGCCCTGGGAGCCTGTGTGTTAAGCATTAAGCCCCAGAATCATCAGGCCAAAAGTTGGGACCCCCTGGCCGGGCGCGGTGGCTCACGCCTGTAATCCTAGCACTCTGGGAGGCCGAGGCAGGTGGATCGTTTGAGCTCAGGAGTTCAAGACCAGCTTGAGCAAGAGCGAGACCTGTCTCTACTGAAAAATAGAAAGAAATTACTTGGACAGCTAAAAATATATAGAAAAAATTAGCCAGGCATGGTGGCGTGTGCCTGTAGTCCCAGCTACTCAGGAGACTGAGGCAGGAGGATCGCTTAAGTCCAGGAATTTGAGGTTGCTGTGAGCTGGGCTGACACCACAGTACTCTAGCCGGGGCAGCAGAGTGAGACTCTGCCTCAAAAAAAAAAAAAAAAAAAAAAAAAAAAAAATATGGAGCCCCGGGAGGACCACACCCTCTCTCCAGGGGCTGCAGTGGCTACTCTGTCCAGACAAGATCTGGATGTTCAGAATCAGAGCAGTTGGGTTATAAAACAGCTGAACTTTTCAAAGTCAGTAATAATAAACCTAAAGCATACAACTTAAATGAGAGAAGAAAAGCATCTAGATTCTGAAATCTGAAGGTTTGAGGCAACCCAATCTATCGAGCTCCCGTCCTGTGCTTCCGCATGAGGCAGGTCCTCGAAAGGCCCTATCTGTGTCCAAACAACACCCTAAATAAACTGAAGGGGAAGAACAAATCCTCGAGTAAATGTTTATAAAAACTTGTAATTAAAGGGTCAAAAATCTTTTTTTCTTTTTTTTTTAAGACTAGTCAAGTGTAGTAGTGAGGAGGGGGAAAGGAGTGGAACAAGGAGTTCAATCTGCAACTGACTGAGAACAATCAAGTGAGATGACTCACTACCTTGGGACCAGCCGGGTCAAAAATCTTGATGTATAAAAAACTTTATTTTACAAATCAATTTAGAAAAACACAAGATGGCCAATAGAAAGGTGGCTGTAGAACACGACAAAAAAAAAAAATATATATATATATACACACACAAGTATATGTAACAGTGTTCAAATTCATTGAAAATCACAGATGTCTTGATTGACTATCCTGACTGGGGAAATAAAAAAAAAAAAGAGATGCCACTTCTTACCTATCATATTAGAAAATTTATTAAAATTTATACTACTCAATTATGATAGGATATACATATTATTGGTGAAAGCTTAATTTGGAGTGGACTTTATGGAAATAGTCTGGCAATAAGTGTCAAGAGCCTTGAAAATGTCTATGCCCTTTGATTTTTACTTCTAAAAACCTAGCTGAGAAAGTAATCAGAAATGCGGATGATACATACACATGCTTGCATTATTTATAATAATAAAAAATTTAAAACAACCTTAAATGTCTAATATTAGGGGACAATTTTAATTTGAATTCATACAATTGAATAGTATGAAATTATCAAAATGCTGTTTACAAAGCACTTGTAAAAGACATGGAAAAGCGTATATGATATAAAGTGAAAAAAGCAGCATTCGGAAATACATATATTTATAGTACATATATGCATACACTCATACATATACATGTATGTATGTATTTCTTGACTGATCTTGGTGGGAGAGTCCCACTTACTGTTGTCTCGGTGCAGTTGCTGGTCATCTTGGGCACCAGGCAGTGAGTGAATTGGATTCTTGGGTCTTTGGTGGTGATGGACAGCCCTTTCTGCAGAATTTTCACCAGGCGCATCCAGAATTGAAAGACGGCCTCTGGGTGTTTTTCGTGGAGCCTCAGGTAGTAGATCTTTTCTGTCACTGTCCTAACCCTCAGGATGCGCTGGAGCCGGTCACAGATTCGTAGCTCCACGTACTTCAGGGGGAGAATCCTGGGCATAATCAGGAAATTTCCATAGCGGAGTTCTCGACTTTAATCAGCCTTATGGGTGCCCACCCCGAGCTTGGCCTCCCACCTCTGATCGGGGGATGGCAAAGGGAGAAAGCTCGTGTTCTAATACTGACTCTCTGATTTCTAGGACTTTGGTTATTAAGGAATCTGCCCACTTCCGTAACAATAGCTGATACTGATGTATAATATCTCATGTAATTCTCACACAACCCCTTCATGAAGGAAAGATAAGTATTATTAATTCCACTTTACAGATTTTGAAGCTGAGGCCCAGAGAACCAAGTGACTTGCCTAAGTCTAGATCTCACTAAGCAGGAACTGGAACTGAGGTGTCGCGCCTGCGTTTCTAGGCCTCCTCCTCCCTGTGTCCTGATTCGCTGTGTGGAGGGGGAAGGAGAAAGATGGGCGTCTTCCATTGGTGTTGTATTCTTTCTCAGTCTTAACGCCTCAAAGCCCTGTTTGACTTTACATCCCCACTTTTTCTTTGGAAACTTCCTACATCTATATTGACAAGATAAAAGCACATAAAATCTTCTCAGTCTATCAGTTCTACATGAAAAAAAAAGTACACAAAAGCCAAGATCCTCAAAAACTAGACTTGACACAGGGATTGTGCACTGCTCTGTCCCAGCATGAAGCACAGTGCTGGGTACATAGAGATATTAAATGAGCATTTGTTAAAGGAATGAATGAATGAATTGTGCATCGTTCATACACTAAAGAACACGGTCCTTTCTTTTGATCTAAATCCGGCTGTCGTATTAACACCATGCATATGCCAGTCAATCGGCCTACCCCTTCTGACCCCTCCCTCAAGCTTTTCTTCACCTGCGGAGTGTGATGACAGGAGCATGACCCGGTGTGCTCTGGGTGGAAAACCGACGCCGGGGCCAGGTGACGTTGGCCATCAGGAGGACGTTGGGGAGTGGTAGGGAGGGCACTGAGGAGGTCACCCCAAGGATCATGGTGGCAGATCCTTTGCAGACATCCATCCAGTTCCCGGGCTCAGTGACCTGGAAATCAGCCCCAGGTACACAGGTCAGAAAGGAGCAGGAGGCAAGGGGTGGAAAGGACGCAGGTGCCAGAAAGGGGCACTTCATCTTGGTGACAGGTGTGCAGCACACTGGGCTGGGCCCCAACCTGCTATCGATTGTTTTTGTTGGTCTCCGCAAATAAACTTTAAGCTCACTGGCAACAGGCACTCTGTGTTGCACCTCTTCGTGTCCTCTGTTTGATCTAACTGTGAAAAAATGTACCAGTAAGAAAAAGCTGAGTGGCCCTGAAATCTTTATTCCCTCACCCTTGGGTAGGAGAAGCCAGCACTGGTTTCTAATGGCCAAGACAGGAGAGTATGTGAAGAAAGTTCCATAAGGGGAGGAAAGTGAGGAAAGAGCTATTGAATGGGGAAGATTCAGACAGCCCAAGTTGAGGAAGGATGAGACACTTCTCCCAGGATGAGAGAGGGTCCATCTTGTCGCTGGGTCTTCAGTGGAGTAAGGACTGTTCTCTTGAAACACCTGTGGGCTGTGGCAGGGTGGGCAGACTGGCTGCCTGGGCACTGGGCCCAGTGTCTTGGCTAAGACACCCCCCACCTCACTGTCTAAGGCTGCCAGGAAATCACCAGAGCTGTGGCTACCAAGGAGCCACAGGGACCAGGGTAAGGAACAGATGAGGAGAGACCCCTATGTTCCCAAATCCAGAGTGCCTTTCCCAAGGTTCTGGACTTTGTGAGCCCATTGGCACCTCTGCACAGCCCCTGGTGGAAGTGGGGACAGGGAAGTGCCCCAGGAATGATTGAAACTGAATTTCCTATCAGCCTGCCCAGAGGGTGCTCCGAGAAAAGCAAACTTTGATTAAAAAAAAAGTGACATTTGTTGGAGCCCATGTTGCAGAATGAAACTCATATTCCCTACAAAACACAGAGGATTGCACACACTAAGAGAAAGCGCTCAGTGAATGTCTGTGGGTGATGCTGCTTTGAGGTGATGATGGTGACGGAGGGGGGAGGAAGCAGCGTGATCACACTGACTACAGCAACTGTGACCAGGGGGGCTGCCTCGTCTCCAGCAAACTTTGAAATCTGCTGTGAGTCTGCCTCTCCCTGGCAAGCTCTGTGTTTCTTGCTGCCCGGGTCACTTAATATCCATTCAGAGAATCCAAATGGTTTTAACATTAGGCTAAAGAGAACATAGTAAGAGAACAAATCTGCTGCGAAAACATCACACCCAAATAGAAATGACTAGAAATTAGATCTGAGTCTGGATTTCTCATGATACTGCTCCTTCTCCACCCAGAATGTGTTAGGAATGACCACGCCCCCAGATTTGCCAGTTGGCCACTCAATTACCAATTACCCTCCTCCACCCCTGCTGGAGGCAACACAGGGACCACAAAACACCAGGGGCCATGGACACAGCTCTCAGAAATCTGGGGACTCCATTAGACAGTAGCTCACTGCTCTGTGGAGATTTGCCAAATTAAGCCCAAGACCCACCTTGAATTGTTCCCACCTCTCTCCAACTCCTCACTGCTTTTCCACTCCGTTCGAATGGATTCTTGTCTGCAGAGTTCTCTGTGCATTCCAGCCCCCCTACCTTTCTGTACCCAGGTACTTTGAAGTCCCTCTGTCTGGGATATCCTGGCCCCCCACCCGCCACCAACTCTTCCACTTTATAGCATCTCAGCAATGCCTCAAAGAATGTCTTAAGACCCTTCTGGAAAGCCTTCAACTGCTAACGTCCAGAGAGAATGCTCTGAATGCCCCAGCACCCGCTCTCTGTGCTCATGCCTTGGGGATCAGCTGGTCCACACTATCTGACATACAGCTTGCTTGGACAGTTACCATTTTATACCAGGCAAATCAAACTTAGAAGCTTCTTGGCCAGGGACAGACACTCTCTGATCTTTCTTTGCACCTCTGCCCTGCACATAGGTGTTTCGTACGTGCTTGCTGTCTGATTAACGGGTGATGCCACACCCGCAAAAGAGCACAGGTGTGTGGACTCTGGCTAGACTGCTAGAGGGAGGCAGGCACCACCTGGAGAAGATTTCATATATATGAAAATGACCATCCCCCCCACTCCCAGTGGCTCCACCCCAGGCCACAAATGCTTCCATTGGTCATATCACCACCCCCTTGGGGGATGGTAGGAGCTGGGCAAGGCTGGTTTACCCCAGTGGCTTTGATTTCAAATAAAGTTGTTTCTAAACCATCCCAGAGAGAGGAGGTTGGATTTCAGAGCAGGGTTTCTACCTTCACTCTCTGTAACCACCCAGTTTGGAGACTGAGCTCTAATTAATTATTTTGTGAGGTATAAATCTATTTCCTTAAAGCATATGACCTGCAAGGAGCTCCATCATGCTGCAGGTATAAACAGAGGTGAGCGTGGGGCCAAGGCCCTCTGGTTTTCTCTAGCCTTGGTGGCTTCTTTGACCTCCCCAGGGATTTTAAAGGCCACAGCATTTCCTTACCAACCCCTAGGAACAGATTTTGGAAAGGCAAAGATAGCTGGCCCTAAGCTGCACAAGCGTACCTGGATAAAGTAGCTTTCAAATACCACCGAGTCGGAGAACAAGTTGAATTCTGGAGAATGAATCAGTTGACAAAGAAGACCATCTTCCACCCCAAGTTCCACTCCAGGGCCTGGTTCCCTGACCTCAGGTGGGAGGCCCCTGATTTTATTCATTGGTTCTTGGGGATAAAGGGCTGGGGAACATCTCTCGGGCCCCAGGCAGACCCAGCCCAACTCCAAGCTGTTGATGTTGGTGTGACCACTGCCGGCCCCCCACCCCAGCTCCTCCTCCCCTCCTTACTTGCGGGCTGTCCCCCAGGGCTGGGAGGCCTGTCAGCTCACAATGGCAGGAATGACATCAAGGAATGTGATGGCCAGCAGCAGGAAAGGAAAAATAGAAGAGGAGAGGGAGGAGAGAGGATACACAGGGCTCTTTTTTCCCCCTTTTCTGCCAGTTACAAACCAGCAGTAATGTAGCCTATCCCACTTGTAGAGTGGTCAATCTTACCTCCAGGTGGGAAAAATGACCCTCTCCAGTTGTACCAAGGCAGCAGCGAGCCTGCCGGAACGGTAGGGAAGGCTCTCAGGAAGCACCAGGCTCTAATTTTCTCCCCTCACAGCGAAGCCTCTCACAAGACTTCCTGTGTAAGTTAAGTGTGACTTGTTCACCTAAAGCCAGGCCCTGCCCGGCCCAGAGGAGTCTCAGGGCAGGGGAGAGGGAGTTCTTCTTCCCTACATCATCTCATGAGATAAAATAAGAATTTTATTTTCAAACACCAGGATGTTAACAAAACCAAAGGCGTATTTATTTGGGAACAGTGGGCAAAGGAGGAGATAGTAGGACAGTGGTACGCTGCAGCCAGCTTCGAACGCATCGTGAGAGCTGGTTGATAACATTTCAGAAATTTTACGAGCCAGTTGTTAAACACAACCGTTATGAAAATATAAATGCTATGAATTTACAGTGGAATAACATATCAAAAACAAAGATAATAAATCAATTTCTTAATTATTTTACTACTTCTTAACTTACTACTCTGTATTCTCGAACTTATTTGCATCTATTGTAGCTACACTGTAGAAATGGTGTATAACGGTGTGCTACTGTGTGTCTGCACAGCGCGTGTTCGGGAACCTCATGGTGGCAGCTGGCTCGAAACATCAGCCGTGTTGGGAGTTATTTACACCATGGGAATCAGCAAATGCCACAAATCAGGGCATGCTTTATTGTTTTGTTGATTGTCTAGACTAAAGTGACAGAGAAAATGTTAATGATACAGATGAAACTCGAAAGTGTGTCTGTAGCTATTATATTGTGGGCACAGAAAAATATGAGGAAATTGTCTTGCAGTATTAGACTATTATCTAATTTAGCAAAGAAGTTGCTCATGTCGTTGACAAATGAATAAAGTTCCAACATATAACTTTGTTATTTCATTTTCACCTTGTTCATTAGTATAAATGAAAATATCAACCAATATTCATGTCAGAACTACACTTGTTTGTCAGTTGCAATCACAAGTTGGCTAGGAATACAAGAATTTGACAAAAGTCAACAAAAGTTTTCTGTGAGAATCCATTGGTCTCGTGAGATTTACAATAAAGAGTATTGTATATTTTATTGTTATTTATTGTCTGAGTGTGCCATACATCCTTATATCAGTAAAATTTATTCAGAGAAAACATATATACTTATATGTATGCACACATTATATATATTAAATATATATATAATGTTTTTTCCCCTAGGAGAGCTGGTTATTAAACATTTACTAGTGTACCATTGTAACAGCACCAACTTGTAGCCCCCAATAAAAAAGACAAAAAAAAAGTTGGTCGTAAAATAAATTAGTCATTTTATTTTATTTATTTAATCCAAACTGTGTTTATTGGGATGGTTTCCCATTCATTCAAACAGGGGACTTTTAGTTCTGCTTCCTTCTGAAGGAATATCCTTCTGTAAGCCTTGCTTTTCCTCCTGTAGGCTGGCAGAGGGCAGTAGAGCCACTAACACACAGGACTAGTGTTTGTGATGGCTAAACGCCGTGGTGATTATAGCATCCTGGGCATTGCACATCCATGGAGTAGGAATTGGGACTCTGCACCAGGCGCTTCTTGTATTCCCTCCTCTCCTCTTCTGGAGAGGGATGAAGGAGAGCCTTGGTGAGAGGCATGCTCTCGTGGGGAGGCTGTCACCGCTGGAAAGAAATTACTCATATTAAATTCATTAAAGAAGTACCTGACTGCAGTTGCCGAACATGAAGGTGATACAAAATTAGTAACAGGACTAATGTCACTGTGCAGCTGATCTATATCAGGGTGTCTCATTTTCAAAACTAGGACTTTTCCATCTTTCTACAATTTCTGAATGCATTATCAATTTTGTCAGGTTTTTTTTTTTATTTTAAATGGGGGATCCTCCAGTGAGAACTGGAAAACTTACTAGACAAATTCTAAAAGAGCTGTAACAGTAATTTTGTTAGTTTTTGAGATCAGAAAACCTTTTAACATGATTTTAAAATTATATAAGAATATTTATATCTTAAAATGTTATAAAAGTATTATATACTTATTATCAAAAACTTAAATATGGTGTTTAAAGTAAAAAGAAAATGGGGAACATTAAGATCCACATCTAATTGCGAAGATTATAAATTCACTGTGTGCAGTAGTACTATGTCGATATCACATGCATACCCTGTATGATATAAAAATGTAGATACCGATGCATCACGTGCAGATTTGTCCCACATTATCATACTCATTTTTTAAAAAGTCAGTATTTCCATGTCTACAGTAATAAAAACTCAAAAGGGACTATAACTGGTCTAAAATATATCTTTTCTCTATTTTCTTTAAAAATTGTATTTGGTGCACTGAAATGAATCTGCAAAAATTAGTAATTTTTAGTCTCATATATTTGTTGTACTGATTTAGTCAAGTTCTTATAATTACTAAGGCCCCAGGAATACTCTGTCTTCAGGAAATCTTGTTAGCCACAATTAGACATCTCAAACTTTCTAGACAATATTACTTTAGGAAGATTGTCAGGTCCCTCTTTTAGCTCTTCCTGGTGCATATTCATGCATGTGCCCAGCTAGATTTTGAGTGGTCTAACATATGAAATTTTGATTCTCCCGCCTCCAGTTCAGCACTTTATTACTGTCTTGGCAACGATCTATTCATTGTTTTGTTGCAGAGGCTGGTAAAATAAGAGCCTGTTCAACACGTATCCTTCAGTTATGCCCACAGCCATCTCCACAATAACGATGTCCTTGTAAGTGACCTGAAAAGGAAAAGGCAACTGTGGTGGCCAGTCTACAAGAAGGCCCCAGTGATCCCTGCCTCTTGGTCTTCCAACCTTGAAGAAGTCCCCAGGTCCCCATTCAGAACACACTGGGGTTGGTCTGTGTGACTGCAAGAATAAGGCAGAAGTGGTGGTATGTCAATTCCAAGATTAGGTTATAAAAGTTACTGCAGCTGCCATCTTGGTAGTTTGTTCTCAATTTCTCTCTCTCTCTCTCATCGTTCACCCTGGGGGAGGCCATCTGCTATGTCATGAACAGTCCTATGGAGAAGCCCATAGCGTGAAGAACTTAGGCGCCTCCTGCCAACAGCCATCCAGGAATTAAGGTCAGCCAACAGCCATAAGAGTGAGCTTGGAAATGACCTCTCCACCCCCGCTGCTGTGAGACTTCAGATGACTGCAGTCCCAGTCTCCGCCAACAGCTTGACCCCAACCTCATGAGGATCACCCAGCTAAGCCATTTCTGACCATCAGCAACTGCATAAGATAATAATTGTTTGAAGTTGCTAAGATTAGGGGTAATTTGTTGCACAGCAATAGACAATTAATATACTAAGCCCACCAAATGCAACCAACCAACACCATCACCACCACCAAGAAATGTCCTAGAAAGAAGGAAAAGCTTTACATAAAAAGGGAGAGGGAAGCGGCTTTCTTTTTGGTTACCAGATAATAGTCTAGTTTTCCTCTGAAGCACTTTTAACACACTTCCAGTAGGTATTGTCTTGCCTTCTCTGCATTCTTCCATCCAATTGTTAATTTCCTTCACCCCTGCACACCTAAGATCTATTGAAATATGAGGACTTTAATATAGTATTCATTTATTTAACATTATATTTTGCTAATAAGTCTTATGAATATAATGTTCTCCAAATTTAGAACTCCTCGGATTACATAAATCCACCTATTTTATCAGTTATTTAATTCTGCTTGTTATAATGCTAGATTAAAAAAAAGGAAAAAAAGGCCAAATTTCAATCACACTTTGACAACAATATAGAAATGCCCCATGTGTATGGATATGGTCTAGAAGGAAAGAATAATAAAAACAGTGTTCAAGCAATGAATTATGAGTTACTAATTTGGTGTATTTTTGCCATATAAAACAAATCAAATCTATAGGCATTATTGATGGTCTATGGACAAAGCAATATGCAAACATTCTAAGTTATACCCGTTTTATGATTTTGAATTTATTTACAATAGATTTTTTAAAAATCCCACGTTCCTACATAAACAGTGCCTTGGGAGTGAAAGAGCTCTTTATTAACAAGCTTTGTTATACTGCATTTGACAGTCCTAGAAAAAGAAGAAAAAAAGCAAGCTGTAGAGAATAGCCGCATACTGGGAATTGACCACCCATTGGCTCAATGATACTGTCTAAGTCACTAAGTCTTCTTTCATCAATTTCCTCAGCAGTAAAATGAAAAGATTGGGTCAGATCTGTTGAATGCAATAGCCACTATCCTACCACGTGTGACTATGGAGCACTTCAATGTCACTAATCCACGTAGAGACATGTTGTAAGTGTAAAATGCCCACCAATACAAACACACACTTAGTACAACAGAAAAAGAATTTAAAGTATCTCATTAATAGCATGTTATGTTAACTATATGTTGAAGTCATAATATTTTGAATATATTGGCTTAAATATGTTTTAAAAATCCCTTCTGTTTCTTTTTACTTCTTAACGTGGCCACTAGAAATTTTAAAATTATATATGGGGCTTGCATTATATTTTTATTGAGCAATGCTAGACTAGATCATATCTTCCAGCCCTTAATATTCCGATATCTATCTTAGGCTTTAGAAGCACAGCCTTCCAAACTCAGAAAGCATTACACAGCATAGTGTATGAAGTAGTCCCTTCTTCCTTAGAGTCCACTAGATGGCATTAGAGTTCAGGCCTCAAGCTAATAATTAATAGAAATTTAAAATTTGTACCTACAGTTTTCTAAATGTGCTGTGCATAGGCTCATTTCCATGCCTCTGCTCACATTGTTCCCTCCACTTGGAAACCCTATCCTAACTTGGCCAGAAATCCCACAAACCTACTCATTTTAAAAAACTGTGATCTTCTTAAGAAGCTTTTCCTTAATATGCCCCTCCTGACTACAAATAACTTTATGTACCCACTGCCTTATATTTCTATCATAAAACCATGACACATTATTTGTTCACGTTTTCCATCATGTACACTATCTTGTGTACATTATCTGAGCTAGGTAGTGATGAGGTCTTAGCTGATGCCTGGCATCTAATAGGTGCTGTATACATTATGTCAGTCAGGATAGACTAAGTTACACTGCAGTAACAAAAATCCCAACCCTCAGTAGTTTAACACAAAAAAGGTTTATTTCCCACTCATCAGGGATCAGTTGAGGGCTCTGCTCCATGGCATCCATACTCCAGGACCTATACTAATGGAATAGTTCCTTATGGAGCATTGCTGGTCACTGTCCAGAGGGTGAAAGAGGGCCTCGTCAGTTTTTGAACCAGCGCTGAAATGCTCTGACCTAGAATTAACACAAGTCACTTCTGCTCACAACTCGTTAGCCAGAACTAATTACATGGTCCCACCCAACCACAAGGAGGTCGGGAAGTACAATTCTGTCAAGTGCCTGGAAGGCACGGGCAGAAATATTTAGAGAACATCAATGACTACCGTTGATGACCCCTCTCATCAGTAAGTGTGGAATATGCTCACTACATCTCCCCCAGTGGAAACAACCCAAGAATTCCATTTAGCTACAATATCAAGTTCAAATTTAAGAATCTGTGAGTGGAGTTTGAGGTTGCTGTGAGCTAGGCTGATGCCATGGCACTTTAGCCTGGGCAACAGAGCAAGACTCTGTCTCAAAAAAAAAAAAAGAATCTCTGAATGATGTACAAGTTTCTATACCAGTTTCAGATGCAGCTTGAGCTGGAAATCTAGAAACCAAAAAGATAAGCCATGTGTCCCCACACATTTGATACACAACAGTGGAATAGGGACAGGCTAAATGCAATAAGGGAGAAGGGCAAGAATGGGACACATAGCAGCCTGGTGATTATGACATCCGACTAACTGAGCAGAGGTGGTGAGGGCCCCTTTCCCTGGGGGATGGACTACGCTTTGCTTAGGCCCCCAATTCTGCTTCCTGGGAAGGGATCCTTAGGCAATTGTTTTAAGCTTCTGAGATTTTAGGGTCCTTGCTGCAACATAACCTAACCTAATGTGTCCTTGACTGATACAGAAATCAGAATCTAGAGAGAGGTGCTACTTGTTAAAAAAACAAACAAAAAACTCTAGTGTGTGTGACATAACTTACATGAGGGGCAACAAAGAGATCTTACTGGAGGCTGGAAGGAGGGCAACCCTGTTATGCGAAATATTGTGAAATATTTGGTAGAACCGTAGCCTGCAGTAACTTAGAAGACAGAGACTTTATTCAGTATGTTTGTGTATCTAGGAGAAAGAGTCAAGAGAACAGAATTTTAGCGGCATGAACTGGTTACTGTTGGTTGTCATTGACAAAGCTCCACAAGGACAGAAGAGCTCAGAAGAGATCTGGCCGGCTTGCAAGCAGGTACAAGGGACCTAGGGAGTCTACCGAAATCAGTGGGGTTATAGGGCTGGCAGAAGCAACTGCTTCTCATTAGGTAACAGATAAAACTGAGAACTGTTTGGAGTGATAAAATCCCAGTTCAAACTCAGATTTGTGTGTAGGGGGACCAATTGTCCTGATTTCCTCAGGACCGTCCCTGTTTTAGCACTGAAAGTTCTGCATCCAGGAAATCTCTTCTGGGCAAACAGGGACGGCAGTTGGTCACCTTACTTGTAAGAAAGATGAAAATAATGGTATGACCATAACTTCTGTTGCTGAAACCTCCAGGTGTATTAAATTGTCTTAGTGCAAAGACCTCACTGAGGTTGTGGCACACAGTTGACCACTTCACTTAAACTAAACCACTTGGGGAAGACTTAGGGTTAACCTTTCCAATTGAAAGTTCAAAAGTACCCCCAAATTAGTCAGAGAGGTATGAGAATAAGAAAATATATCAAATCTAAGAAATACAATTAGAAAAGGGCAGATACTGGCATATGAAGCTGTTTGAAGTCAGAGAGAAAAAACCAGCTATATTTTTGAGAGTAGTGCTATGCTAACAAAGAGTCATGTACACCCAGCCAACCACAAAGGGACCAGCTTACAATGTGCCCAGTAGGCGGGAAGTTGGAAATATTTAATAAATAGCACTAATGACTACCACAGTGCAATACATAAAAGTGATGCCTAAACCACTGGCTTTCAGGTAGTGACACTTTCTTAAATTTAAGAACAGTTGGGAAGCAAAACTGGTTTAACAGAAAACACTGTACTCCATTCTTTCCCGTTGGCAAAATCACATTCATTAAATGATGCACACACCCAGATAGGAGTGTAAATAGCTATATTGCCACAGGCAGGGGAGTGAATATGTCTGTACATGGGACAGGGGATGGAGGAATGGCAGACACAAGGAAAAAGAAAAACACCTTCCATTTTTAAGTGAAGGCCAAGTTGCTTAGATCTGGGAGAAAGAGTAGAAATATTCGCCCGTGAGGTATGGACATTTTATCAGCTGACTTCGAGAATGATCAGAATCAAGCAGTTATTTTGGTGGATGAGGAGAAGACATTGACAAGTACAGAAGAAAAAAGCCAAGGCCTTCTAGACTGATGGTCCTCTTTCCCCCAGAGACCCAAGGTGTAGGGCTGGAAGAGGTGATCATTTTCTTCTTCTTTACAGATGGACAGTCCTGGCAACACTGAATACCCCTTGGCCTAGGCTCAGACAACTGATTGATACAGGGCAGACCCGACTGCTCCTGCCCTCAAATTCAGAGGTTTATTGACACTGTGTTTTAAACAAAGTGATTAAAGCACTTTCCTGCTCCAAAGTTTTAAGATGTTAAACCTCAGATCTAGGAATTAAGACCCTTCCCTACCACTAATTTCAAGGGCAGAAGTCAACATGACACATAGTAGAAATATATATTCAACTTTATTGCATTAGAAAAATTAAATTAAGCCACCTGGTAGCCATAATGCCCATGTCCTGAGCAAGCTTTGTCATCCCACCACCCCTTCAGTCCACACACAGACATAAACACACACACTATGTTAGAGGAAGGACTTAAAAATGTAAAACAATGAGAACAAGACATCGAATACGCCACCCTCTCTCTCCCTACAGCCAACCTACACACCTCTTCAACTGCTATGCAAACATAAAGCTCTCACGAAGAGAAGCTGAACCCTTGGCAGATGTTTAGGAATTAGGGTTGAAAACATCATTTCCCAACAGCTGAAGTTGCAGCCCAAGTCCCCATCTAAGAGTTGTCAGAACCACGATGCTGAGCACAGCAAAGCACATAGCAGATGCTGGAGAGAAGAGTAAGATCAGTCCATCTCACAGCCATAGCCAACCTATGTACACCTGTGTGTTAAATAGGTTCTTTTTTCCAGGACAAGGACCATCCAGCATCCAAGGAGCAGGACAGGTCCTGCAAAGCCCAATAACAGTTAGTTCCCTGGAAACACAAGAGTTCAGTTTGCCTGCTAGGAAATGGGACACCTGGCTGCACATGTTTGGGTCAGTGTTCTAAGGTATGGCCAGCGCAAGGGAGGTCTTTATTGCACTCCTCTGGATAGATGGTCTGGAAGGCCCTTGCGGGGCTCTGTGTTGGCCAGCTGACTTCTAGTGGTCCAGGAGCTCCCAGGTGATGGGCTCTTCAGTAAGTCCCCCAGGGACTCCATCAGTCTCACAAAGATGGAGAACAGGGTCAGCACCATACCCAAGAGGTAGAGGTTCAACACGTGCCTCATGGCTGAAAGGACTCCACTCCTTTGCAGAGCGGTAGAGTTGCCTTCTGCTTCCAGAGGGCTTCCAGATCCTGAGGAAAGAGGAAAGGATTAATCTACCACTTTGGGGATATGCATCCATCTGGCCCTGACTCTTCTGTCTTCCCAGAGTGCTAAGGAGAGGCTCAGCCAGCCAGGGAGACAGGGACCAGTGGATGTTCGTCCATAGCAGAATCTCCAAGTATATTTACACTACAAACCCCATGGCTTCGGAGCCAGTCTTGCTTCTTTATACTAATTCAAAAGTACTTCTTAAAACTTGTACTTTTCCTGAAGACTTTGTTTCTGCCGGGTGCAATGCACAATCCCTGTGCTACAGAGCAGGCACCACTAATCTTCCTGAAGTATAGGCCGAGTCCTTTCATGGGGGGCAGAAGGGAATATAAGAACATGCCCTAGAGAAAGCAAGCTACCTAGAAGTCTCCTCTACACCACAGTCGGATTTAACATTTAGAAAGTCAAAATAAGTCTTTGGGGATCAAATCCATGAAGTTCATTTATTCAACAAATATACCCTGAAAATCTGCAATATGTTAGGCACTCCGGAAGGTATTAGGGCCACACGGCAAACCTCGTAGCCATGAACGCTGCCCGCATAGGGTAGTTACCACGCAACTCGCTGTGGTAGGACGGAGATGCTCAGAGTGCTTTGGGAGGACATGGCAGGGACGCCTAACCCACCACTGGCGAGCGGGTGATGCAAGGGCCACGTGGATCCTAGTTAGGGCCATCCCAGGAGAAAATGGGGCTAGGGCGGCTGACCCAGGAACCCGGGTGGAAGTGGGGACCAGGAGGGAGGCTCCCGGCGGCGCAGCCGCAGCCCGGGAACTCCAGGCGGCCGTCCCGCCACAAATCCCGGGGGATGGGGGGCGGGAAGCGGGGAATCGATCTTAGTCCGGGAAAACCCACAGGGCCTCTCACCTCGAGGAGGAAGAGCCAGGAGTAGCTCGCTCTCTGTCGTAGGAGGTCGTGCAGAAGTCGGGAGGAAAGTCGGCCAACGAGCAGCAGCGCGGGAGCCCGACCGACAAAGCCCGGGAAAGACCAAAGCGCACACCGCAGGACAGTCCGCCGGCGTCCGCTTATAGCCGCGGCCCCGCCCCCGGAGGCGCGCGCACGCGCACTCCACTCGCCCGCACCCGCCAGGGCGCACGTCCGCGGCCCGGACTGCTAGGGGTCTGGGGACAGTCCGCGGTTGCGTGCGCGCAGAGCTGTGTCTGAAAACACACGGTTCTGAGTCACTGCGGTCTGGAGTGGGACTAGCGTATGTGTTAACTGCCAGTGCCTTCCCCTGATATAGGAAACACTTGAAGGAGTCCGCACATTTACACCCCCGACCCCCAAGTGGGGGGAAGACATCTGAGGTGACCCCAGTCCAAGGGCCTTCGTATTGGATGAACTCCCAGCCGCGACGGATGGTCTCTTCACTGGGTATCTCAACAACGTGCAATTGTCAAAGGGCACCAGACCGCTGCCCCACCCCGTTTTCTCCATTTCAGGGACTGAAGAGCGGAGTTTGTTTCACTTATGAGAGATACCAAGATTCCAGACACCACCCTCCATTCCAAATCCCGAGGTTTAATTTGCATATACATCTCTGGAATGGCGAGGCCCTTCTGCATCAAATTAAGCTCTGCTTTTCTTTCTTTTGCTTTTTTTTTTTTTTTTGAGACACAGTCTCACCGTGTTGCCCGGGCTAGAGTGCCGCTGCGTCAGCCTAGCTCACAGCAACCTCAAACTCCTGGGCTCAAGCGATCCTCCTGCCTCAGCCTCCCGGGTATGGGACTACAGACACGCGCCACCGTGCCTGGCTAATTTTTTTCTATTTTTAGTTGTTTGGCTAATTTCTTTCTATTTATAGTAGAGACGGGATCTTGCTCTTGCTCAGGCTGGACTCCAACTCCTGAGCTCAAGCGATCCTCCTGCCTCGGCCTTCCAGAGTGCTAGAATTACAGGCGTGAGCCACCGAGCCCAGCCTTAAGCTCTGCTTTTCTATGAGAGTTTGTCATGTTATTTAAGAAAATGAGAAATATTCCTGACACAGGTGTGGGCTCCTAACTGCATGTGGGCAAGTCACTTTGTATTCACTGAGCTTGAGTTTCCTCATCTAAAAATGAGGGCATTGGCCACTAGATGATCTTCAGGGGTGTTTTCGGCTCCACCTGAAGAGCTAGGAGGCCACAGTCCAGCCTTAGGCTCAGATTTGGGGGCTGGGCTGCCTTACTAAGCATCACCCACTCTCCCCAACCCAGACAATTAGAGCCAACCCAATGGGGGAATCTCAGAAAATGGAATCCTGGGGAGACCCGGGAATGGGGAGGAACGTCAGTCACGTGAAGAGAAGGCTGTCGGTGGCTTTTAGGACTGGCGGTTCCGTGTGCCCAGGTCAAATGCAGGGGCTGGATGGGTGAGAACCGGGCGATCCCACTGCTCTGCGAGCTCAGCGGGCTGAGTGGAAGGGACTGAACGTGCGAGAAGGGAGGAGCCAAATCCCGCCCCCGCCCCGCGACCTTTCCCCTACTTCTCCGCCGGCTTGTTGCAATCGGTCGGGAAGGAGGGGGTGGGGAGGTGTGCTGGCAGGCAGGCAGGCACTTGGAAACCAATTTTCCTGCTCAGCCCGCAGCAGTTTTTGGTCTTTCATTATAGCAGACTTTCGTCTGTTTTTGTGCTTGACCCTGCGACTCTCAAACTCTGAAAGCACACTGCCAGGTGTCGCAAACGCCACCACTTGCGTGTTGGGGGGCCTTGGGTGAATCCTTTAACCTTCTTGTGCTTTTGGTTTTCTTAGCTGTTACGTGGGCTAATAACAGCCCTTACTTGGATATGAAATGAGTTATTCCATCTAAAGCACTTAAAACAGTGCCTGGCACATAGAAAACATCTGTATCACGGATTACAAAACTCCCAGTTGGGGACTTTGCTCATTAGGAGCCTATGCTGGGTGATGAATGCAAGAATTCCGCAATGATCCCCTTGGGCGCTACTTATTGTGAGCTAAATTTATATTTTCACACAACTGGAAGGAACAGTTTTCTTCCCCATGCTCACTGCCATTAGACATAGACCTTTAGACATAAAGGTCATGCCAGGTGGAGATAAGCAGGTTTTGGGTCAGTGTAGCCTGTGCTTTCCTCTCTACTAATTGCAAGTGGTAGGTACTGGTTGTACATATATCAGGATTTTAGTCCTGTCTCCACCACCTTGGCCAAGTTAATTAACCCCTTTGGGCCTTAGTTCCCTTATCTGTAAACTGAGGAAAGTAATATATAAAACAGAGGTTGTTGTGAGGATTAGAAATAATGAAGGCAAAGTGTGTGTCACATAGTAGATACTGAATAAACAGTAGCTATTATTTGACTAAAGAGTATAAAGCCACCTTCTTGTCCTAAATAAGTTTGTCACCTGGTTAGGTAAACAAGACCTAAGAAAGATAACTAACAACCACAGCAGTATAGGGTAGTGATTAGAAATTAGTCAGACTTGAGTTTGCATTCTTCTCTGCAGTTTGCTAGCTATTGTCCTTGGGCTGTGCTTGCTTCAGTTTCTTCATTTATAAAATGGGAGTAACAATAGTTCTTACCTACTAAGATCATTATGAAGATTAAATTAAATAATGGATATAAAGTGTTTAGTATATATTAAAGGCAAAATAAGCGGTAGTTTTTAATCTAATTAGCTCCTAAGGTAGACTGTGATCAATGTACTGCTGTGCTTGGGAACTCAGAAATGGAGGAAGAGAGAGAACTGTAGAGAAATACAAAGTAAGAACGTAACGAGGGAGTTCGTGACCAGCGTGAGCAAGAGTGAGACCCCGTCTCTACGAAAAATAGAAAGACGTTAGCTGGACAACTAAAAATATATAGAAAAAATTAGCTGGGCATGGTGGCGCACATAGTCCCAGCTACTAGGGAGGCTGAGACAGGAGGATCGCTTGAGCCCAGGAGTTTGAGGTTGCTGTGAGCTAGGCTGATGCCACGGCACTCTAGCCCGGGCAACGGAGCGAGACTCTGTCTCAAAAAAACAAACAAACAAATAAATAAATAAATAAAAGGACATCATAAATAAAAGAACATCATGAGGGTGAAAATACTTTGCTCGGGGAACTGGAATTTTAACATTCACTGTGGTTATTAAAAAAAGAAAGAGTAGAAACAGAATAATCATTCATCAAGTAACTGACATGTGTCAAGCATTTTGCTAAACGCATTACATGTATTATTTAACTTAATTCTCATAACAACACTATGAGGTAGGACTACGGGCCCTTCTTCATTTGTTAACCATACTTTTTCCACCAAAGGAAAAATAGACTTCCCTTCACCTAGTCTTTTACTTGTCCTTCATATCTCAACTCAAACAAACTTCCCCTGGGAACCCTTTGCTAACCCTCAGACCCTTGTTACAGGCTCCAGTGGCACGATACACATTTCCCTCCCACAGTGTTACTTACCATTAGTCGTTTTAATGTTTGCTTCCCTTGAAAAACCTGAAAATATCAATGAAAGGAGTGTCTGCTCTGATTTGATTATTTTATTTTATTTATTTTTTAATCACTAAGACTAAATGATTTGATTTTCATTCCATCCCCAACATCTAGAACTACATAGTAGGCTTTCAATAAATATTTTTTGATTGAAGGAGTAAATGATTATCTTACTCAGTATCTTCTGTGAGTATTCGCTGTTCTACCACGGAAAGGTGAATACGGGCCCCAAGACAAACCCTTTTCACGTTCTGCCTCCTCCAGAACTGCTAACCAAAGAAAGCTCTTTATGAGCTGCCCTTGCTTCAAAGCCCCTAAAAATAAGTGACTCTAAAGTCTGCCCATGCAGGAGTACCATATTAAGAACACGATATTTTCACAACTTTGATCTTTTGATCCAGTGTGCATTTAAAGAACATGTCCCTACATTGCAGGTGATTTTAAATAGGTACACTTTGTATGGAAATCAATTTGACAATATCCATAAAAATAAAAGCATGCACATGCCCTTTAGCTTGGAGTTTCACTTTTATGGATTATCCTTACAAACTCCTATGTGCAGAGAATGGAGTATGTAGAGGTAGTCTTTGTAGCACCGTTTGTAATAACAAAAGACTGGAAAAACAGCTCATCAGCAGGGAACTGGTTAAATAAGTTATGGTACATTCATACAGTGGATTACCATAAAGCCAGCAAGAAAGAATAAGCAGTTCTGTGTTTACTGACATGATCTCCACAATATATTAAGTGATAAAAATTAAAATGTGTAGTGTGTGAATAGTATGCTGTAGTTTGTGTTAAAACAAACACAAAATAAAGTGTGTACAGTGAGATACCACCTCCCACGACTAGGATGGCTACAATAAGATAAAAAAATAAACACACAAAACCAGAAAAGAACAAGTGTTGATGAGGATGCGGAGAAAATGGAACTCTTTTTTTTTTTTCTTGTTTTGAGACAGGGTCTCACTATGTTGCCCAGGCTGAAGTGTAGTGGCATGATCATAGCTCACTGTAATCTCAAACTTCTGGGTTCAAACAATCCTCTTGCCATGGTGTCTGCAATGAAGAGGAGGACCAATGATCCAGAGTGGAAGGTCTCTCTTATTCACTGCTATGTACCGAACGTCTGAAACACATCCAGTAAATAGTTGGTGAGTGAATGGATGGATGAATGTCTCACTCTCTCAATTCCTCTGGACCCTGGTCAAATGTCCTTTCTCAGGGAGGCTTTCCTAATCATCTTATTATACAGCAACACTCACCATCCTCTCCATCTCCCTTACTCTGTTTCATTTTTCCTTCATAGTACTCAACACCACCAAATCTAGTTTTTATTTATTTGTTGATTATGTGTCTTCCTCCACTAGAATATAGCTCCTCGAGAACAAGGACTTGGACTGTTTTGTCAATTACTATGTACCTAAACCCAGAACTGCGCCTGGTGTACAGCAGATGCTCAACAAATATTTATTGAATGAATGAATCATTTTTCTATATCTCGTATATTTTATAATTTTTTTTTAAAAAAGAATAGAACAGATGATCACTGGCAAATTCTATTTATTGATATTTATTATGCAAAAACGTTGTAACAATGATCATCTTGGAATGATATGACGATGAACTCTTTTTTTCTTTTTTCCTCCCAAATTTTCTCCCATGTGTTAACTTTTACTATCAGAGAAAATAATTAAAGCTTAACTAACATTTTATAAATTTATTGCTCGAGCAACATTGTGACAACAACAGTTATGCAATGAAGGGAAAACAAACGAGGGAGTTTGGATGGGGAAACTGTGTTAAGAGTTCAGGGCTGCTGGAGGTGGGAGTGGAATGGGCAGGCCTGGCAGTGGGTACTCCAGAGGAAGGTGCCCCTTGAGGGCTGGGTCCAGCCCTGAAAGATGGGCAGAGGGCACCCAACGTAGGCAGTGGCTTCTTTACCCCCAGCCTGAGCCAGCAGCCTCAATTCTGAGTCTGATTCTGGCACTAACTAACCACCCACCTGGGGCCAGTCACTTCTGCAGGCTTCAGTTTCCTCATCTGCGAAACACAGGTCTGAGGGAGACGAGCTGACTCTCTCCAAGCCTTCCTAGATCAGAGGAGTGTGGGTCCAGCACCTGCTCCGAGAGGTCGCAGTGTGGGTTGGGAGACTGGTCCAACACTACGGGCCTCTCTGCTCTTGGGTTCCGTTTGGGAAATATTGGATGAACAATGCAGAGTAGGAAAAAAACAGTATCCCAAACTATATGGCCCTATAAAGTATCCACGATAAATGTACATATATAGAGTGAGACTGCCAGGATATTTACTCTTAAATATAAACTTTATTTTTCCTACTGGGCAGAGTCCTTTTATTCATTACTCACAATTAAGCACAGTTCCTGGGGCCTAGAGACTTTTCAAGGACTCTCAAACCTATGTTGAGATATAGAAAACAAAATATATAGGCTTCAAAAATTTTTTAAAGGCAAATTTAAAATTAATAAACATCGAATCAATGGTTTGCAAAATATGACATATGTCAACTGGACAATTTCAACTCGGTGCAGTAACTTCCGATGGGGGACCTTAGGGCAAGCAGGTCCGGGGCCTATGGAAGTAAAGCGAGGATAAGGTGGATTACGGAAGTTTTATGGTTTCCTGAGTTTCGAATTTTCTACTATGAGCATGTATTATAAGAAGAAGAGAAAAAATTCAATGAAAAAGCATGTTAATGAAAAAGCTTAGGAAAGATCTGGGGCAAAAAAGTCTCTATTTCCTGATCTCAATAAAGGCTTGTGGACAGCCCTGTCTTGTGTAGGTATTAAAAATAAGAATCAAAAAGGAAACTCACTGGAAACATGTGTTTAAGAGAGTTCACTCATTCTGGGCTGTCCTCTAAGTTATGCCCATCCAGCAATTTAGGATGAGTCTGTGTGTTGACACTTTGCTGTCTACTTCCTTCATGGAATCATAAAACTATTGAATGTTAGAACCTAGAGGGGACCTTCCTCCTTGCTGTCATCTCGTCTTGGCGGTCATGGTGGGCTCCCTGGGCGTCGGAGAGCCCAGGCCAGCTGCAAATGGGCCAGGCCTGGAATGAGCTCTGTGCTGCTTGGAAAGCGGCTGCGGGAGCTGCTGGAGGTGGCAGATATCTTGCTATCCTGGCAGGGAGATGGAGGCTGGGGTCGAGGGATGGGAAGGCAGTGGGGTTTCCCCTGGTTTCTGTACTGCTTTCATTCATAATTACAACAGCTGCGTCCCACATTTCTGTGCGTGGCCACACACACATGCCCTATTGACAGACACCTGTGTGTGCGCACATGGGCACCTTCTCCCTCTGCCTCGCCGGCTGGCACCTCTCCCTCAGACGCAGGTGCCCAGACATTTCTGCTGCCAGCTGACTAGCTGCATGGCTCTGCTGCAAGTCAGCTAGTGCAGGGCAAGGGGCTGTCCTGCTGCCTCTTATCCCAGCCAAGGACAGTGGCTGCTGCCAGCAGAGGATAAAGAGGGGAAGAGGACAACCAGCCTGTGAGGAAACCACCCTCTTTTCCTTTTCCTAGCTGACCCTCCTGCTTTGGCTATAACTAGAGGACCAGAGAAAAAGTCTGTCCAGTCAGAATCCCTCCCTTCCCTGCAATGATAATGGACTTCTCCTTCCTAATCCCTGTCCCCACCACGCCCCTCCGCCCCTACCCTGAAGGATCCTGAAAGGCAGCTAAAACTGCTTGGTGTCTCAGCTCTCCCATTTTGCCCTGGAAACTTGCCCAGTCCCCCTTCCCTGGTTCTTTTGTATGTTGGGGTATCACTTGCTGATGTCATACCATTCAACGTTTATGCCTCTCAATTGATGGGTACGTTCTGTCTGGATAACCTCTTGCGTTATTCTTAAAAATTATTACAAATGTTTTACTTTTTTTAAGAGATGGGTCTTGTTATGTTATCCAGGCTGTACTCAAATCCCTGGGCTCAGGTGATCCTCCTGCCTCAGCTTCCTGAGCAGCTGGGACTCTAGACTACACCACTTGTTCATTCATCTCCTCTGTTAGATTGTGATTACTTTGAGAGGGTTATTTGAAGATTTTAAAATATATTATCTTGGCTGGGCATGGTGGCTCAGACTTGTAATCCTAGCACTTTGGGAGGTCAAGGCGGGAGAATTGCTTGAGGTCAGGAGTTTGAGACCAGCCTCAGCAAGAGCTGGACCCCATCTCTACAAAAAATAAAAAAATTAGCTGGGTATGGTGGTGCATGCCTGCAGTCCCAGCTACTCAGGAGGCTGAGGCAGGATGATCGCTTGAGTCCAGGAATTTGAGGTTGCAATGAGCTATGATGACACCATTGCACTCTAGCTGGGGTGACACAGTGAAACCCTGTCTCAAAAAAAATATATGTATATGTATATATAAATATCTTTAGTCTATGCCTTGTACAGACCACTGTTGTTATCTGTTGATCAATGTCTTATTGGTCACAGCACTAGAGATCAGTAAACACCCTGAGCCAATGAAACCCTTCAGCTAGATTGAACCTACCAGTCCCACCTGGTCACCAGGCTCTGGCACCACCGCCTGGCCTGGAGCACTCAGCAAATCTCTTCCCTTCTGTGGCCTCAGGATCCTCATGCTGAAAACAACACTGACTAAGCTTGATAATAGCTTTAACATTCCCTTTAGCCCTTTAGGTTCCACAGTCACAACTAAGTGCTTCCGTGAAGTTCTTACAGCTTCCCTTCCTCGGTTTTCTGGAATACATTCACTGTTGTCCCCTGCCTCTTCTCTCTCTGCACAACAGGGAGAAGTCAAGGAGAAGGAGGACTAGAGGGATGTGCAGAATCTCCTCTTGTAGCAAAGAAATGAACAGTCTTGGGACTTTCTCAAAAAGGGGCTTTACCCTAAATGATGAGCTTAGTGCATAATGGGATGTGTACGGTATTGCTCCATGAATTAATATAAATATATTGGAGACAGGAAACGTCTCAGGAGTTTTGCAGAGCTTTGCCCTGAAGGAATATGTGAATGTGTTAGTTTGCATATCGAAAGCTGTTTCACCTCAGGAGGGCATCTCTGAAAGACAGTAGCGGCTGAATCCCACAAGGAACCGAGATTCTCAGACCTAAAGGTTTGAATTTGCTTTGTGAAGCAAGGCAGGTCTGTTAAAAACTACAGGATGAGAGCTGATCAAAGAGTGCCCGCCCCGAACAGACAGCCACAGTGGCTAAAAGCAATTAGCCCAAGGG
>CAUYSK010060452.1:0-10907 GCA_963575035.1 Avahi laniger
GCTTCTCGGGCTCCAGGGCCCAGAGCAGCCCCATGGGCTCGAGCCCCGCGAAGCTGCCGCCCAGCGCGGGCGCGCGCGCCAGGTCCAGCTGGCCGGCGGCGTCGGCGCGGTAGCGCGCGTGGGCCCGGAAGAGCGCGCCCGTCTCGTCGCGCAGGGACGAGCGCAGCGTGACCGGCTGCTCGGGGGCCAGGCCGCGCACGACGATGCGCACCGCCTCGTCCCAGCAGCAGCGGCCCGCGGGCTCCAGGGTCAGCGTCGCCGCCATACGGACAGGAGCCCAAGTGATCCCGCCACGTAGTCTCGGCGGTGGAGCCCCCAGCAACTGTACCCAACTTTTTAGGCCCCTTCGGCACAGTCCGGACGCTCGTAGGGCAGCAAGAGACGAGGCCGCCATTTTGGACTTTGATTTCAGACGGGAAACAACTGAACACGGGTGGGGACGAGATCCTCCAGGGCGGGCTGCCTGCCTGCTGGCTAAGTGCCCACCAGGGCAGAGCAGTTGCTAATCTGAGCTGGGAAAGCCGAGCCCTGCCGGTCAGCAAGAGCGAATATAGATACCCGTGACCTTGCCTGACGCCTCCCGTACCAAAACCTTCCTGTTTGTGTTGGGAAACAACTTCCTACTGCTGCTTTTCAGAAGCTCATTGGCCTGCGAACCAGAGTGTGCTGGTTCTTGAGGAACCTGGCAAGTAGCAAAGTCCCCAGTCGCCTAAAAGGAATTCAGGACTGGAATTCAGTTTTATCACGTTGTTGAGTAATTCACCCTTGTTACTAATTAGAGGGTATTTTTTTCCTGTGAGGCAGAGGCTCTCTCCATCGCCAGCTAAGGGCTTGAGTGCCTTGGCATCAGCCTAGCTCACAGCAACCTCAAACTCTTGGGCTCAAGCGATCCCCCCTGCCTCAGCCTCCCAAGTAGCTGGGACTACAGGCGCGCGTCACCACACCTGGCTAAGTTTTTCTATTTTTGGTAGAGACCAGGTCGCTCCTGCTTAGGCTGGTCTGGAGGTCCTGACCTCAAGTGATCCTCCCGCCTCAGCCTCCCGGAGTGCTAGGATTACAGGCGAGAGCCACCGCGCTCAGCCCAAGGGCCTTATCTTTCAAAGTCTGCACCACGGTGTTTGGGTGTGTGTTCTCTGTGTAGCTTACCTTTCCCCGCCGTCTCACGTCTAAGGGCGCTGGCCTCTTACTAGCTGTATGGCCTCTGAGCCTCATTCCTTACAGGTGTAAAACTAGCCAAATGGGGTAATAGTTATTTTTCATACTGGGCTCTCATTTTGCTCCATTTAGGCAAACGTTATCTCCCTCTCATCCTATACTTCTCACTTTTTTTCACTTTTTCATAAACTATTGGTTCCAACCAGAGGTGAATTTTTCATCAGACTTAAGCTTTAGGCCCCTTCCAAGGCCTTGTACCTGATTTTACATTCATAGTTTCATATCTTTGTTAGAGAAACCTGCTTTAGAGAAATACATACCCTTCCAGTGCACAAAACGTGTACTTGCCTCTGCTCCCAGTAAGGCTGCCCTCAACACAAGCCTTTTTACCTAGTTCCAAATGTTCTCATGTCCCGCTGGTCTTTAATCATGCAACTCCTTGCATCTCTAATTACTTTTGCCTGGGTTCCGTGGCATACTTCAGGTATATTTTGTGCATAGGAGTTGCAGGAACTAAAGAAGGTAAATAATAATAGGTAGTTGTTAATCCATACAAAAACCCTATGAATAAATTAAGGCTCAGAGAGGTTAACTGATTTGCTGAAGATCACACAGCTAGAATGTGGAAATGCTGGGATTCATACCTTTGCAATCTGATTGCGAAGCCTGTGCTCTGAGCCATTATGCTTTGTCTCTTACATGACATTTACTGTGTTGAAGAGGATTTGGAAAGTACACATATATTGGTGGATGCATAAACTGGTATGTCCTTTTTAGGGCAGTCTGTGTAAAAATATTGAAAAGATGCATTCTCTTTGACTCACAATTCCACTTCTAGGAATTTCTTGTAACTAAACCTTCATGGAGCTATGTAAATATTTGGCTATAGGATGTTTATCATATTTTAATAGAGGAAAAGTTAGAAACAAACTAGCATTGTACATTTGGTTTAACCAATGTAATTGTGGTGTCATATAATGGAAGAGAGGAAGCCATCTCAAATCATATAGCAGAAGAATATATGATGAGAAAATTTTCACGAAATTGAAAAGCAGGTTATAGAACAGTATATATTATTTTTAAAAGGATATTAATACATTAAAAAAAAAACTAGTTAAAAACTACCCCAAACTGTTGTTTTTTAAGCCTTGGGGTGTTGTGGGTAGTTTTAATTATCTTCTTTGTCTAGAATTTCTATCAGAAAATCTAAATGGCTTTTATAATTAAACAGTTTTGATTTTTAAAATTATGGTAAAATATGCAGTCATTAAATTTGCCATTTTAATCATTTTATTGTTTTATGCAGTACCATTTTAACCATTAAAAACATTTTTTTTTAGACATGAGGTCTCACTTTGTTCCTCAGGCTGGAGTGCCATGATGATGCAATTATAGCTCCCTGCATCCTGAAACTCCTGGGCTCAAGGGATCCTCCCCCTTCAGCCTTCCAAGTAGCTGGGATTGTAGGCTGGTGCAACTGCACCCGGCCACTTTAACCGTCTTTAAGTGTACGATTCAGTGGCATTAAGTACATTCACATTGTTGTACAACCTTCACTACCATCCATCTCCAGAACTTCATCATCCCAAACTGATGCTCCTTACCCATCAAAAAATAACTCCCCATTCCTCCCTTCCCCCCAGCCCCTGGGAACCACTATTATACTTTCTCTCTCTATAAATTTGACTATTTTAGGTACCTTGTATAAGTGGAATCATACAATAGTTGTTTTTTTATGTCTGGCTTATTTCACTTAGCATAATTACCTTTAAGGTTGATCCATCTACTCGAAGCATGTATCAGAATTTCACTCCTTTTTAAGGCTGAATGACACTCTGTTGTTTGTATATACCACATTTTGTTTTTCCATTCCTCTATCGATGGACACTTGGGTTGCTTCCACCTTTTGACTATTGCAAATGCAGTGCTATGAACATGGATGTACAAATATCTGTTCGAGTCCTTGCTTTTCAGTTCTTCTGGCTATATACCTAGAAGTGGAATTGTTGGATCACATAGTAATTCTATGTTTAATTTTTTGATGAACCTTGAACAAGGTTTAAATCTTTAATATTTTTAGTCTTTCAATTTCATACCGGAGAATGTACCCTCTCACCCTTTTCTGGGGGTCCATGGGTCTGAGCACAGCTGGAGCCAGGCACTAAAGTCAATGCCCAACTTAATCAGCAATGCCATCCTTGCCTGGAAACAACAGATGGTGAATAGCATGACCTGGGTCAACTAGACAGAGCCTTAGGCCCAGAGATCTTTCCTGCTGTCAGGATAAATTAATTTGTTTCACAAGGAGACGATGAGCAGTATATCTGTGGGCCTGAAATTATACTATTAGAAATCCAGGCCGGCTGTGGTGGCTCATGCCTGTAATCCTAGCACTCTGGGAGGCCGAGGTGGGAGGATTGCTCAAGGTCAGGAGTTCAAGACGAACCTGAGCAAGAATGAGACCCCGTCTCTACTAAAAATAGAAAGAAATTAGCTGGACAGCTAAAAATACATAGAAAAAATTAGCCAGGCATGGTGGTACGTGCCTGTAGTCCCAGTTACTCGGGAGGCTGAGACAGGAACGCTGGAGCCCAGGAGTTTGAGGTTGCTGTGAGCTAGGCTGACGCCACGGCACTCTAGCCTAGGCAACAGAGTGAGACTCTGTCTCAAAAAAAAAAAAGAAATCCAGGACTTGCAGTACCCCTTTTAAAAATAGTGTGAATGACTAATAATCTAGCCAGAATTTGGGGAATCAGGAAAAATGGAATTAATTGTACTGCGTGGATGAAGAAGATTAAGTAGCAGTGGAGGGGATGAAAGGGGAATGGAAAAGACCCCAAAGGCAGCTTCTACTTTACCATTTGTTCTCCCAGCCTGGTAATCTGAAGCATGCAGAGGTATGTGTTCAAATGTTCCCTGCTTTGCCTTTTTAAAAAATTTCCTCTCCTGTTTCCTCTGGTGCTTTGCATCTTTCTCAGCAGGATTTATGAACCCTGCGAGGAAAAAATATTGAGCTGCATACACTACAGGTTTATTTTTCAAAGAATGACCAAGAAATTCATTAAGCTACCAATTGATAAACATGATGTAATTTCTCAAAGCTCAATTTACAAAGGAGGAAATTTAATAAATAGTTGAAGATACCCTCAATTGAACCCACGGTTTCTGTGAATAGACTCATGGAATTCTAACCAAAAAAAAAAGAGGGAAGAGGAGAGACAGATTCTGGTTCATGCTGTCTTTGGTAGATCTTTTTTTTTTTTTTTTTTGAGACAGAGTCCCACTTTGTTGCCCGGGCTAGAGTGAGTGCCGTGGCGTCAGCCTAGCTCATAGCAACCTCAGACTCCTGGGCTCCAGCGATCCTCCTGCCCCAGCCTCCCAAGTAGCTGGGACTACAGACATGCACCACCATGCCCGGCTAATTTTTTTTTTCTATATATTTTTTAGCTGTCCAATTAATTTCTTTCTATTTTTGGTAGAGATGGGGGTCTCGCTCTTGCTCAGGCTGGTGTCCAACTCCTGAGCTCAAACAATCCGCCCGCCTCGGCCTCCCAGAGTGCTAGGATTACAGGTGTGAGCCACCGCGCCCGGCCTTGGTAGATCTTTTGATCGTTTGGAAAACTGAGACTCCTCTCTATCAAAGAATAAAGGATTTGGATTTTTAAAACCTTTTAATTATCACTGTGGCTAAATGAATATTATTTTACAGTGACCTGTGATTCTTTTTTGATCAAATGTTTTAAACCTTTGACATATTTGACAGGCTTCCCAAAATAAAATTTGAAATTCAAAATTAAGTCTTTTGACCTCATACTAACTTTGGGATATTACCGAGGGCCGCTGCAGCATCCAAAAGAGTGATAATAAATAGGCTTATTTGGTATGTTAAATTATATGGGAAGCACTGTCAAATAGGAAATGTTTTACCTTCCAGTTATACTTTTATGCATGTTATTAATATACCAAATTATATGATATTCCTAAAATTTTGATATGTTTTGGTATGTTATCAATCATAATTATGGTTATTATGTTAAATTAGTATAGGCCACAGAAATAACTAAATTTCCTTGTCAATTGTCTTTAACTGTGAACATTTTAAATCATTTTAATTTACAGTTAATTACTTAATTCCTTTTTAAAAATTTTTTTAAGCCATCCATTTTTCTAGGATAATTACTTAATTCCGATGCATTTCCTGAAAACCCCTCACAAGCAAGTATAATCTTAGAGTGTTGTGTCTTCAAGGAGGTTTATGAAAGGAAGGAAAGGACCGTGACGAGCACTCTTAAATACAAGTTTTTGATAACTTTAGGATCATATCATTTGGACTTGGAAAGAATTTCCAGAACTCCAACAAAGAGACTGACTGGTTTATAAAACTGCTAACCTAAGCAGGACAAAAATTAATCGAATACCAAGAAAGTCTCTTAGCAGATTCTCATGCTAAATCAGCCAGTTCTAAAATTCTTTAGGATATGCAGTGTTGAATGAACTCCATGGTCCAAGTCAAATGACCCATCTATGATAACCCATCTTGTAAACAGCACTATGCACCTAAATTGGAGAAACAAAATCAGTATTTAAGAGGATATAAATCCAATGTTAAGCATAGGCTCCTGGAGAGCCTGGACAGACACTTGGTCCTACCTGCGTCTTTAAAAGCTCTTAAAGTCTTTAAAAGTTTTTAAAGCACCCCATTATTAAAAGATACACACTCCATGACTCATCATGGAAGAGATAAAATGATACAAATTGTAAAATATGTATGTATATATATATATATGTGTGTGTGTGGTGACTGCTCTAAATTGCTAAAATGATTTATGAGCAATGTTTAGTTTGTCAAACCCATAATCCTTCCAGTTGTTTGATGCAGCCAAAAAAAGAAAGAAAAAAAGAAACCCATAATCCTGGGAAGACAATCAGAGTTTCAGGTAAACTGCTATGAAGAAACATAGAAATGACTTTTCGTGAGGGCAAAACAGCTGAAGCAGTGGCCTGGGATGGGCCATTCAGATGCACCCTCCTTGGGGAATTCCATACCTAGGAACTCTATGGAAGAAGTAGGCACGGTACAGGCCAACTGTCAGCAGGTGCCCAGAATCTGCAAAAGAATCGGTTTCAATAAGAAAGGACTTTGTACTCATGGCAGGAGAGTGGCCCCATATGAAGTCCAATGTTTGCCTAGTGATTCAACCAAGCAGCTGAGCTTAACACCCAGATATATGAAATGCTCTCTGTCTCTAATATTAACCATAAAAATTAATTTCTGTGCCCTACTATTAGGGGTGAGGACTTCATGGATAGACAAATCCTTTGTCTGATCTATGGTAGAATTTCTCTGGTTAACCCAGATAATGACACTCTGAGAAAGTTTCTCTCAGAGAGGGTCTCTGAAAACTTCTCCATGATTAAAACTTACTGATGGCCAGGCGCCGTGGCTCATGCCTGTAATCCTAGCACTCTGGGAGGCCGAGGTGGGAGGATCGCTCAAGGTCAGGAGTTCAAGACCAGCCTGAGCAAGAGCGAGACCCCATCTCTACTAAAAATAGAAAGAAATTAGCCAGACAACTAAAAATATAGAAAAAACCAGCCAGGCATGGTAGCGCATGCCTGTAGTCCCAGCTTCTTGGGAGGCTGAGGCAGAAGGATCGCTTGAGCCCAGGAGTTTGAGTTGCTGTGAGCTAGGCTGACGCCATGGCACTCTAGCCCGGGCAACAGAGTGAGACTCTGTCTCAAAAAAAATAAAGCTGACTGACTTTTAGTCATAAATCCAATACAGAAAGTGTAGGGAAGAAAACACTTCTTTTCTTACTGGTTATTAGGTTCACGGCTGAGACCCCCACAACAAAAGACAGATTAATAAGAGAAAAGCACATAAATATAAGTTCTGTGTGACATGGGAACCTTCAGAAAGGAAGACCCAGAGAAACAGATGAATTTGTGCACTTTTAGGCTAAGTTCGATGAAGAGTGGAAAATCCTGTGGAGGTATGATTGGGCAAAGAGGGTATGATCTAACGGGTAACAAACTGAGGGAGGCCTAGTGAGACCTGTTTGTTCAGATTGTTCTTGGCATCTCTGTCGAGGATAAGGATATTCCTTTCCTCTGGGTACAGAAAGGGCACCTCTGGAATGAAGGTTTTTTGACCTTGTTCAAGGAAGAATGTAGAGGGAGAGGTGAGAGTGACCTCCCTGCTTTTGCTTTCTTAAATGCCAAGGTGCCATATTTTGGGGTAGTGTGTCCTGAACCCCATCAGAAGGCTAAGCTTCAGAAACAGTTGCTTCTGAGTCACTCTTGATCCATATGCCATCAATACAATGATTACTTTCATTATCTGAATTGGGTTGAGGACACCTGTTTAAATCCCACCTTAAGCAATTATGACAACATTAGAGAATCAAGATTTCTTGAGGCAAGACTGTGAAGGTAAATCACTGGCTGCCAAGTGAGGGCAAACTGCTGTTGATGTCTAAAACACACATTGGGTCTGAAAACAGTGCGCTAGTAAGATCAATAAAACCATGCAATTTAGGGGTGATTCAGAGAGAACTTGCTATAGGGAAATAATGTTAGCCACTGTTAACAAGTTTATCTGGTTTTCTGCAATCCTCAGTTAACATCTGACATCCATCTGCTTTGACAATAAGCCAAATGAGAGTTAAAAGGAGAAAGGCTGGAGTGGGGACAGACTTACAGTCACTCCAGTATCAGCTGTGATTTCACTCATGACACTGGCTCTGGTACTATCTCACATTTACAATTTGTGTGGGACAAGAGAGCTCTACATGTTTCCATGTTTGTACAGTGTACTACTCATTTGAGTAAGTCCTTTCCTCAAGATAACAGTGACTTAATTTCAAGAATACACTCATGGGCCAGGTGTGGTGGCTCACACCTGTAATCCTAGCTCTCGGGGAGGCCGAGGCGGGCGGATTGTTTGAGCTCAGGAGTTGGAGCCCAGCCTGAGCAAGAGCGAGACCCCGTCTCTACTAAAATTAGAAAGAAATTAATTGGTCAACTAAAAATATATAGAAAAAATTAGCAGGGCATGGTGGCACATGCCTGTAGTCCCAGCTACTTGGGAGGCTGAGGCAGGAGGATCACTTGAGCCCAGGAGTTTGAGGTTGCTGTGAGCTAGGATGATGCCACGGCACTCACTCTAGCCTGGGCAAAAAGAGTGAGACTCTGACTCAAAAAAAAAAAAAAAAAAAAAAAAACCTCACTGTTTTTCTATTTCCCAGTGAGATTTGAGACCAAATAAGTACATTTTGATGGTGACAGAGTGACATCAATACCTAAAATTTTGGTCAATCTCTCCAAATTGAGAGAGGTTGACCAAAAGGGGGAACTATTAAATTCAGTTTAGCCTAAAGCTGCCTCCTTACATATTATAAGTTTAGCCTAAAAGTTTTACTGTAAACAGTGAACTATAACCTAACTGCATGTGTAAACAGAGTGTAACCCACTCTTGAACCAATCACTGAGGTTTGGCCAATCATAGGCAGCCAACCCTTCAAACCACGTTCAAATAAGGCAAGTGCCAAGCTGTAACCAAACCAGCTGTTTCTGTACCTCACTTCCATTTTCTGTAAATCATTTTCTTTTTCTGTCCATAAATCCTTTCTGACCTTGAGGTAGTATTTGTGTCACTCTGAACCTATTCTGGTTCAGGGGATGCCTGGTTCACAAATTGTTCTTTGCTCAATTAAACTGTTTAATTTGTCTAAAGATTTTATGTTAACAAGGGATAATAAATGATTTTTAGAAGGAACAAATGGGTCCAATGTTCATACAATGGTTAGTGAATGATTCTCTTTGGGAATTGAATGGACCTGGAGAAAAGAGAAAGGTTTGGGACAAAGTTCATCTGGACTCTAGATGTGGTGTTTAGTTTTCAGTCTTTTCCTCTGTGGCATGAATTTTAATCTTCTCTGGTTAATGAAATTTCAAGGAGGGGATCCAAGGCAATTGTGTTACTCATTGGTGGTCTGTTTCTAAGTAGATAAGGGAACTTCAAGGAAAAGCCTCATCCTCTGCTTTGGGAGAGAGAGAATTGTGTGTGTGTGCGGTGGTGGGTGGGTGGGTATTGGTCAGAGAGATCTAGGGGCTGCTTCTTTAGCATATTGAAGTGCCATATTTTGGGGTATTGTTTTCTGAACCCCAACAAATGCCCTCCTGTGTATATAGGATTTGTCCTATAATCCTAATAGCCAATATAATATAGATTTTCCAGGAGTCTGGTTGTATATTATACTGAGAACTGGATTTCCCAGTGAGCCATTAGGCCCCTTCTCAATATGGTATCCATTAACTCGCCCCTGTTAGCCTTCCTACTTGACCTCTACTGATTACTAGGTGAGTCTGAGGTGATTTATGGAAAAGGACTAAATAAATATGCCCTTCAACATCCTGTAGAGAAGAGAAGCCAGAGAATCTGGTCTGGGGAGAGACTGGCTTATTGTTCCCTGCTTGCCCTGTTTTCTTTCCTTTTTTTTTTTTAAAAAAAATATTTTTTTAGAGACAAGGTCTTACTCTGCTGCCCTGCCTGGAGTACAGTGGCTGGATCACAGCTCACTGCAACCTCCAACTCCTGGGCTCAAGTGATTCTCCTGCCTCAGCCTCCTGAGTGGCTGGGACTACAGGTGCACACCACCGTGGTTGACTGAGTTTAAAAAATTTTTTTTTGTAGAGATGGGGCCTAGCTTTGTTGCCCAGGCTGGTCTAAAACTCCTGGCCTCAAGTGATCCTCTCACCTCAGCCTTCCAAAGTTCTGGGATTACAGGTGTCCCACCCTGGTTTTTTTTTCCTTAAAAGTCGAGGAAAAAAACAGTCAGGAGATGCTGTGTGCTTATTTTCTCATCGTCTCACCCCAAGCTTTTAATTCTAAATCTTCTCCTCAAACAGACCTTCCTCTCAAAATATCACCATTCCACTCTCCATTCAACAGGTGGCCTCCATGTTCTCCTTGAACTTTGGTGAGCGTTTTTACTGCCTGACCAATAGAGTATACCAAGAGTGATAGTATGTAGCTTCCAATACTGTGAAATGAAGGACATATAATTCTGCCTTGCTGTCTTGGGATGCTCATTCTTGAAACTAAGCCCAAATAGCCAGTGAAAAGGCCCAGATGGAAAGAAATTGAGAACCCACTAACCCACAGCCCTGCCTGAGTTCCCAGTTGGCAGCCAGCACCAACATCCCCGCCATGAAAGTAGATCCTCCAACCTCTCCAACCGCCACAGCCACCACCACTTGGAACAGGAGTGATCCACTCTCACTGAGTCCTGTCCACTTTGCAGACTCAAGTAGGATACATGGTTATTGTTGTAATCCACTACATTTTGGGGTGGTTTGTTACACAATAGATAACTGAAACACACTTCAACACATAGTCACATAAAACATGAACAATCTCTTTTGTTCACAAATCTGCAATTTGACAGAGCTTGTCTGGGACACCTCTTCTCTGCTCTAGGTTATCTGAAGCCTTCACTGGGAAGATGCAAACAGGTGGAGGTAGAATCATCTAGAGCTTTTCTCACTCACATGTCTGGCACCTGGGCTGAGACAACTCAGAGGCTGACCTCAGCTGAGATTGTCAGCCCAGTGCCAACAGTTAGCTTCTCCATGTGTTGGGGCTTCCTCACAGCATCACAGCTTGAAGGTAGACAAGCTTCTGAAATGGTGGCTCAAGCTCCCCAAGTAGCTGTTCCCAGCAAACAAAGTAGAATCTTCATGGCCTTTTA